>JACXVL010000066.1:0-244211 GCA_014898675.1 Athelia sp. TMB
TACACAACCCCGAACACCACCCATCCCGACCAGGATTACCAGGGCCACGCTGTTCGATCGAACGGGACCCACAACTTTAAGCGGACCGTGCTAATAGTCTCTATAGACGGACTGAGGTAAGCGACTCTTGCTTTGGGGAGGTACTTTCTGCTAATTCGCGCTCTGACGCTCAGGGCGGACTACCTAGATCGAGGCTTCACCCCGCACCTTCTTGCAATAAGTAAGAAGGGCCTACGCGCCAAATCTATGCAGCCTATATTTCCCGTGAGTGCAGTTTTGATTTATGTGCAGCTCATTCTGACCTGACATTCCTTTAGACTTTGACCTTCCCGTGAGTTTCCCTCTCCTTACGACGGGCAATACCCTCTGATATGTTTTGCCAGGAACCACTGGGCATTGATGTGAGTACCTATCTGACTAATCAACAAGCTTTAGCTTATCTTGTTCTAGGACAGGATTGTATGCTGAGTCTCACGGAATCGTCGGAAATGTGAGCATTGTCCATTACACTAATACTAGTAGCTTACAGCGCGACAGAACTTTTGGGATCCAGCGACGGAAAAGGAGTTTCACTACAATCGGATAGATTCGGCCTGGAACCCTGATTGGTGGCTCGGCGAACCTGTAAGCAACGCGAGCTACTCCGCGCATTATCGCATGTTCTAATTAGCTGAAAATTAACAGATGTGGGAGACGGCAGAGAAAGCGGGAGTAGTAACTGCAAACCTGATGTGGTGAGTCTGACAAACACTCATACTCGCTTGAAATGAAACTCATTAAGTTAAATCGAGGCCTGGCCCACCCAAGACGACCTCTGGAGCATCGCCGACGTATTTTGTGCCATGGAAAGTAAGCACGCCGCGCAGACACTGGCATGTTATTGATTCGCAATATAGGACAAGGTGCCATTGAAGGAGAAGCACGATCAGCTTATGTCTTGGATCGACTTGCCATTCGATCAAAGGCCTCAATTGCTCATGGGTGAGTCTTGTTTTCACTTTGGTCTAAGAGTGCTTCTGAGGTGTTTTCCAATCAGCCTACGAGCCGTCGCTTGACCAGGCAGGCCACAAAACTGGCCCTTTCTCGTCGCTCGTTAACGTGAGTCCAGTGATAGTCAAAGCACGACCATTCTGACGTCCATCGCCTCTAGCACACCTTGCACACGGTTGATGTTTTCGCTAAAGACTTGCACAATTCTCTTGCAGAGCGCAATCTCACTGATATCGTGGATATTGTATTTGTGAGCGACCACGGGATGACAGACATGACCCACCTCGAGATGATCTACATCGACGACATCCTCGGTGGTGAGGCGTTCCACTCGATCGAACACATTGATGGGTGGCCCTGCATGGGCTTACGTTTCTCGCCCTCGAGCAATGTCACACGCAACGTGGAGGTGCTTCATCGTGCGGCTGAGCTTGGGGGCAACAAGTTTGCCGTGTACACGCACGAGACAATGCCAGACGCATACCATTTCGTGGACAACGAACGGATTGCACCGGTTTATCTAGTGCCCAAGATTGGGTATGTGCTTACCGACCACGCGAGAGGCAACGACATGACCAAGGGGGTAAGCTATTTGCTACATCGAAAATGTCTCAGGCATTGAACGTGTTCTGCAGAACCACGGGTACGATAACGAAGCGGAAGAGATGCACGCTATGTTCGTTGCTCATGGTCCGTTCGCGGCCGTCACCAAGGCTCTGCACCAGTCTGGCTCGCTTGGATCCCGCGCGTTATCCCGACCGAACAAGGGATGGCATTCGACAGCGGACGATACCTATGTCATGGATACTTTCAAGAACGTCGAGATTTATAATCTCGTTATTAAGCTGCTCGGCATCGAGGCTAACGCCGCTTCTACGAATGGCACAGCCGGATTCTGGGATGTCTATTTCTAAATACTATAACGCGCTGCTGATAAGTTCGGGAGGGTTGCATCTCGGTTGAATTTAACTGCTGCCAGTATTCGTATACGCGTGTGGAATATAATACATTACTAGTCGTTAAGCGAGGTGCTGCTATTCACGAAAATCGCAGAGCCAAAGCGAATCATTACATCGTCTCAACTGCCACCACGAGCCAGGCTCCTAAAACCAGCCCTTTGCAGAAAGGGGAGGCTTCATATCGTTCACATAGCGCAAATGTAAAATTTCGTAATTGATGACATACCTGTTTCCTTTTATATCACCAACGCAACCTCAACCTTTCTGCTAAAGGGGCTGGCAAAAGATGTTCGGGACGCCGTCGGGCCGTCTCGGAAAACCCGTCTTTTATTCGTGTGGCGGATCTCTCGGCTGCATTGGCTAAACAATAAAATAGTATGTGTTTGCCTCCGAGTTGCCGTTTTGGTCTCAAGCTCCCCATCGTGTTGTCACGCTCAGTCACGTCCATCCATAGTCTGTGCTACGCGTCTCCCATGCCCCAGATCAAGTGTGAGCTGCTGCTGACGGCTCACGATTGGCGTAGATATTTGGTCCCTGCACTAGACGGCCAGTGTTCTCATGAAAGAGGTCCCAAATAGCGGACATGTACTTATCGCTTAGAAGCAAATTGGCCACGAAAGACGCGGGGTTCACGCTGGCACGGGAACGGAATACTACTTAGACCTGCCTTCACGAGAACAATGGCCGTCAAGCAGTAGGGGTGGTCACCGTAGCCGTACATTGCCGTATACGGTCACCGTATACGGGTCACCGTAACCGTACCGTCGAGCTCTTGATCAAGTTCTTGGACATACGGCTACGGGTAGCACCGTAACCGTATCTGACCGTAAAAATACGGGGCTTACGACCGTAATACGGTCTTACGGTATGTTGCTTGTGCGATTTAGGAAGCAATTAATCAGTGTCCGCGTAGTTGTGACATGTTCGCGATCTGGTAGCAACACGATTGTTAAAAAGTTCGGTTGAGGTCAAACAGGGGCCAAATTCCTCAATAGGATCTGGATCTGTCACTTTATTGAATCCGTGACAGAATTTGGATTGTGCCACTCAAGCATCACTGTGTTGTTTCTTCAGCCTTGTCACGAAAGCTCGCCCAAGAGCGTGAGATTCAGCAATTTTGGGGCTTTAGCGGTGAAAACTTGATATTTCCCTTAAATTTCTGAGTAAACTGGTGAGTAGCCTGACTTATTATCCCCGACATACCGTATAACCGTTATACGGTCGTAAACCCGTAACAGACCCGTAACCGTACCGTTGGCCCCTTGACCTCGACCGTATACGGTAAGGTATGTTACGGTCTATGACCGTATCAAACCGTAAATTGTACGACCGTAACCGTATACGGTACGGTGACCACCCCTAGTCAAGCAGCTGCTGTATTGCTGCTGCAGTGTTGCTGCTGCGGTGTACACCGACAGGCATTGTTAACACCGGTACCTGACTGTGACACATGTGGCTCTATGGAGAGTCTTGTGCCACCAGGTGTTGACATTTGTTTGCATACAGTAGCTTTTAGACATAGCACAGCCACTGTATTCATTAATCCATACTATTATCATTCTCTTTGCCTGGGCCTGGTTTCGTCTGCTCCCTATAATTAGGTAGCAGGCACTAGGCACTAGGCGACACCTAGCGACTCGCCTCACAAGTCGGGGCACCACCGCGCACCAGTGTAGCCCCTCCTGCTTAGGAGCTTGGCTGCTATTTACACTCTTCTCTCTCTTCTCGCCCTCCTCTGACAGTCCTAGCACCTCTCCAGCGACTCTAGACTGTCCCGGTGGCCTCACGTAGCCTATCCTCCATAGGATTGAGCTGCTTACACTCCATTGGCCCATCTCACCCTCGACTCCCGACTCGCCCAGGGATTCACTACCGATCCCGACTGTTCCGGCCTGCTCAGCTCTTCCTCATTAGGCTGAGCTGCCCTAGCACCATTCTCTCCTCTCGTCGCGGACTCTCGGCGCCCCTAGCGACTCGCCACCGACCCCGCCAAGGGCCCGGGGCTCCCGTAGGAGCTCTGGACCCCTCCGTGGACTCGTGTCCACCCAGTGCCTAGCTCGCTAGCCCACTGATCCAGGATCCATCCCTTGTCAGCTCTAGGGCTGTCACACTGACACACTCGCAGCTCTCCGACTGAGCCAATTCGTCATTGTTGAGTGGGGCCTGTATGCGGGACCACGAGAAAAGCGGTGACGGCGCAGTACTTGAGAGCAGGCCTGGGACTGAAGGCCGTGACGCTTTGTGACTCCCCGTGTCTGATTAGCACAAATATGGAAACCGGCAAGTCGGCGAAGAGTAACCGGCTGACACCTGTCGCGAATAAAACAACCATTCTTGTAACCCTAAGCTAGGGCTTCCGTGATGTCCCGAACATCTTTTAAGGTTGAGGTTGCGTTGGTGATATATAAGGAAATAGGTTTGTAATCCATTACGACATGATGTATTGCGTTGTTATACACGATATGAAGCCTCCCCTTTCTGCAAAGGGCTGGTTTTAGGAGCCTGACCACGAGCACTCAATGTCCGGCATCAAACACTGTCTGCCCCTCTCCGACATGAATGTGCTCGCCCGACTCAGTGGGTACGTAGGCCTCCTGCGGCACACCTGACTCATCTAGGCCTTCCGCAGCCTCGATGATCTCATACAAGCGTGAAGCAACCTCGGGTGGGGGGACTTGACCGCCGAGAATCTTGCCCGCGGGAACTGCGGAGCCATAGAAGTCACGGTTTGCGTCCTTGCGCTCGATAAGTACTGTGCCTTCCAGCGAGAGACCGGCAAAGAGACCTGTAGTGTACAAAGCATCAGCAAATAGAAACATGTGACATGATGGACCGGGGTAATGTGAAAATGAGGGCCGACGCACCCTTGGACTTGGAATACGAGAACATCGGTGCAGGGTGCGCCAGACTCGCTTCGATGCTGCCTCCTGTACCAATAGGACCCGCCGCAGCGCTGATTGTGCCCCCAATCGTCACATTCCCACCCATCGAGAAGGCACGAACAGCATCCTCTGTGTTTAGAACCACCACGAAGTCCGTAATGTCTGCACCGATTTGCAGGCCCCAGCCAAGACCGCCGGTCGCGATGCAAGAAGGTGCGGACCAGGAACCATCAGGCAGCCTGGCAATGACAAGGCCTGAGCCAGCTTTCCCAGAGAACACGAACCCAGCTTTGAGGACCTGGAAGACGGCAAGGCCTATGCAGATGGAGATGGGTATTGAGTCAATGGTACTGATGATAAAGAGGATAGCACGTCACCTCTGGCGCGCTGGAGAACAGCTTTAGGTATCGAATTGAGAGCAGAGTGGGGGTTGCTGGGATCAGCTGTATGTTACATTAGCACACATGCTCCCTTTACATTGGATGAGCGCGCACCTAGGAAGTGGTCCAGGATCTTGGCTGCTTTATCCGCTTCACCAGGGAGACTGAAGCCTTGAACAAAGTCTCTTGATCCGGATGCTACACGTGTGCCGCTATCCTTTGCAAATGCTGTTGCTTGTAATGCCGCCTTTTGTGCACCTTGTCTGAATTTGTCGAGGAAAGCCATGATCAGTAGTGTAAAGAGAAGGAGATTGCAGACAGGTGACAGCGCCACTGCCGTGCGACCCACTTTCGGCAGCAAAAGCCCCTGATATCATTCTGGTCTCATTTCAACCATTGAACCCCTACGACCTGGACTTGAGCTCAAACAATTTACTCTGCACGTTTGCTGTACCAATCTTACCACGCGCTTGCTGTCATATCCTTTTGGTTCACTTGGGCACAAAAACCT
This sequence comes from Athelia sp. TMB, assembly GCA_014898675.1. Classification (NCBI taxonomy): domain Eukaryota; kingdom Fungi; phylum Basidiomycota; class Agaricomycetes; order Atheliales; family Atheliaceae; genus Athelia; species Athelia sp. TMB. Next base: position 5,723 of record JACXVL010000066.1, read on the forward strand.
TTGCTAGTACACGCAAGCTGTACTTGAACTCACCCCAGCAATATAGATGCTTTCAGTCAGGAGTAGCAGCTCACGAATCACAATGAATCTAGGATCCAGAATATAATAAGCTCGGTCAGGCTGCGAGAGGAGGCAACTCCCAACAAACTTCTCCAAACAAAGTCCAAAGAACTGGAAGCAAAATTCAGCAAAATTCAGGCAAAAGAGTCGAGTGTCGTAACAGTACAAGTGTAACAGGCTGACACTGTGGCAGTGCTGTGACTGAACGCGTTATGATGTGACACTCCGCGCCCCAAATTCTTTCCTACTGTCACTATCTCCGACGACAATGTCCGATCCACAAGCTCACGAGGAAAATCAATATTTGGAGCTCATCCGTCGCGTTCTCAAGGAAGGAGAGTCGCGCCCAGATCGCACCGGCACTGGCACTCTGTCAATATTTGCGCCCCCCTCCTTCCGGTTTTCTCTCGCAGATAACACCCTGCCCCTTCTCACCACAAAGCGCACATTCCTCCGAGGGATCGTCGAGGAGCTTCTTTGGTTTATTCATGGCTCCACAGACGCGAAGCTGCTGTCCGCGCGTGGTATCAAGATCTGGGATGGGAACGGCTCCAAAGCATTCCTAGAGTCGCGAGGGCTGGGTCACCGACGCGAAGGTGATCTGGGCCCAGTGTACGGATTTCAATGGAGACATTTCGGCGCAGAGTACAAGGACTGTGACAGCAGCTACGAAGGGAAAGGCGTTGATCAATTGAAGGAGTGCATACAAAAGATCAAGGAGAACCCCACCGATCGACGCATAATCCTCAGCGCGTGGAATCCTGCTGGTATTTATCCCACTTATCTAACTCGCAACTCGAATAACCAGCAGAATCTATTCAGATATTCCATTAATGGCCCTACCGCCATGCCACATGATGTGCCAGTTCTACGTGCACCTCTCTCCACCGGACAGTGGCGCGCCGAATCGTCTCTCCTGCCTCATGTACCAGCGATCTGCAGATCTTGGGCTTGGAATTCCATTCAACATCGCATCATACGCGCTCCTCACACACATGGTCGCTCAGGTCACGGGCACGGTCGCGCATGAGCTCATAATTCAGCTAGGCGATGCGCATGTGTACAAGGACCACGTAGAGGCGTTGCAAGTTCAGCTTGAGAGGGAGCCGAGGGCCTTCCCGAAGCTGAAATGGAAGCGTGAGGTTAAGGACATAGATGAGTTTGTGAGTGAAGATGTGATCGTAGAGGGATACGCGCCGCATCCGACTATCGCGATGAAGATGAGCGTTTAAGAATAGGAGTGTAATGGGATATCTGTTGCAAGGCGTTCTATACATGTTTCGATTTCAAGATCAAAAATATACAATAATGATATGCATGTACTTGGTTCAAGACTGCCAGGTATCATTTGCTTCGTACATCCCGCTCGTAGGGGTCGTGATGCTCATGTTCGGATCGGCCTCCCACGCAATCGTGCCATTGGTTATCGTCAAATATTTGTACTCGATCACTTCCGATGCAGGGAGGTTTACGGTTACTGCAAATGGTTACTCTCAGCTTCCAAGAACACCTCAGATCAAAAGAGATACTTTCGTGTCCAGCTAGGATAAGCAGTGTCATTCATCAACAGCGCCGCACTCGGGTTCCAATCTTGCAGCGCATCAACAGATCCAGTGATGTAGACGCTCCCGCCCTCGGTCGTGTTCTTCTGGACAGTGAATGTGACTGCAACAGTGTTCCCCGAGTTCGCCTTGCAAGTCGCAGGAACAGCGAGCCCTGCAGCCCCCCAGCTTGTGTACTTGGTGCTGTTGCGCGCGCTAAACGCAGTCAGCGCCGACGCGTAGCTCTGTAACCACTCGCCTCAGCGCAGCACACATGCTGGAAAAAAGACATAGCTTACCCAAGTTAAATCAACTGCGCTAACAGGGGTGCCATTAGTCTTCGAGTATTGTTCACTGAGCCCTCCATCAGCAGGGGTGTACTGCGCGTTGATTGCGAGGAAACCGTCCGCGTAGTCCTTGACAGCCGAAATGAGCGTGGTGTATGTTGAAGAAGAGGAGTCATAAGAGCCAGTAGTAGCGGAAGGGATGAAGTCCTGGAAAAAGGCCAGCGATGTGTTAGTAATGTTCAGCGAGCCGGTGGTGTTCCAGACAGTGAGTGAGTCATATAGCTGCTCGGCGACAGCGTTAGTGGTAAGATACCAAGGCTTTGAGATCAGCAATACATCGTTAGCTCTGTTGTGAATACTATATAAGAAAGAAAAACTAACGTTTCCATCCATGTAGACATCCTCAGGGTATCTCCCGGTTGCCACGGAGCCGTTCTGAGCGATGCCTGCATTAATGGCATACAAAGACCTGAAGGAGTCCACATAGATCTTCAAGCTTGACAGTGCCTTGTCGGAACATGGCTGGAATGTATTTGCATCGCAGCCGGCAGCAGGATCAAAGGTGTGGATAGAGGCTAAAGCGGTGTTTGCGTCTATGCCCGAGCGCCCGCCACCAGTGTTGGCAGTGATGAATCCCGCGGAGGGGTTCCAGTACGACTGAGAAGTAAATGAGTAGGGTAAAGACAGCAACATGGAAAGACTCGCCTGCAGGAAACACAGCAAGTTATCTGCCTGCGTGTTGTACTCGCTTACAACCGAAGTTTGGTTGATGGTAACAGCAAGTGCAGAGCCCATACGGAGGGCGCGGTGTTGGACGGCAGTAGTGAAGAATGAAGATGATTGAATTTCTTCCCAAAGGTCGAAGGTCGTCTGATTCCAGTTGTTTTGGACGTAGTCTAAGTCAAGCTGACTACTCACAGAATTCATGAGGGAACCATATTGATAGGATGAGCCACTTACATGATGGGCCACAGTGTATTTGCCACCCAAGAGGTATTGCCGTTCACAAGAAGATAGTTAGCGAACGTTATCATTGCTGTTGAGCGTAAGGCGGGTCCGTCGCGCTGAGGCCGCCCCCTGTAGGTTGCTTGTTAGTTTTCATATCAGTATCGGCGTATAACGCTGCTCACCAGGAACCTTCAAATGCAGTTTCATTGACGTAGAACTTTGGCTCGCCGAGTCCGCCAGTCGTGATGTTTCTGCGTAGAACTTCAATAAACTCACTTTCAGGGGAAAGAGACAATGCACGCACCCACTGGGATTGGCGACTTGCTGAAGTGCTGCCTCGGCAGAAACAAAATCATCGATCAAGTCCCCGAATGAATCGTCTTGGCCGGTGGTGAATTGGTCGATCATAGTCTTAAAGACTAGAGATGAATCCCGAACCCAAGTGTACACATAGTCGGGATTCGTTGTGCTTGGACTCGCAACAACAACTCCTGGGCTCGCTCCTGATGATTTGCTGCCATCAGGACCAATGTTGGCCAGCATCCCAGCTCTAGCAAGAGGCCCTTCGGTGCTGATATATGTGTCAGCACTGCTGGACCTCGAAGCATAAGTTGAGGCCGAGAAGACCAGGGCGGAAAGAGCGAGCTGGCCAAGCATGATGTAGGGTGGGTCGAAAAGTGCGATGGGAATGGCCTGAACGGCTAAGACGCAATAATATATATCATCCCAGCGCGGTCACATCCGGATGTTGCGTTGTCCGATGTTCTGTCCATGTGGGCTGAGTAGCTGCGCGGGTGACAGTTTTGTTTACATCATTATGCGTTGTTTTCGCGATCGAACTTGACGCTTAAGGTGGATAAGTCTTGGAGGAACGAGTTCGACATGCTCGCGATTGCAAAATTTCCACGAATTAGGTCTTTGCACGCTTGGATATTTGGGAAGCCCGAGCTCATTGGAGTCTCTAATTAGCCCCTAGTCTAAACACACGCATGTTAAAATCGATTTGTGGAGCAAAGACCGTACGGTGCTTACCATGGATGATGGCAGAGTGAAGCCAATCTCATGACCGTTTGACGGTAACCAGCGTCCACTCTCGTCCACTGTCGCGTGAAACTTGCCCACCGTCTGCACTGCCACCAATGCCACCATTGCGGAATTTACCGGTGGGCAAGTTTTACGACCAGCATGACAAGTGCATGGTATATATGTTGGCTATAAAAAATAGCAGTACTGTCAAAATTTTGACAGGCTAGAAGGCCGAAATCTGCGTGCTTTGTAACTGTAGTCTATAACATCTAATGTCATCGCATCCCGCCTTCCACCACTTTGTAAGTCTTTCCGTCTCTCACACGACGTCTTCCTTTTCGAAGGCGCATTAGCGTACCCACGGCCTGTGAAACCAGCTTCGAACCCCATTCCTCAAATGCCATTGAAATTATCACGTTGATGATGACTGCAAAGAGAATAGACGATCGTGCAGAGTACGGTAGCACCATCAGTTCTAGAATATCCCTGACAGGGGCCGGTGGGTAGAGCAGAACCAACAAGTTGAAGACCGTGAGTGCAATAATGGAGAACATCAGCCATCCTAGAAATACACAGTCAGCCTGTTTTTCTCGGCAAATTTGAGACTGCGATGGGGAGACATCATACCATTCGTCCAAATTGACTTGCGATAGGGAGGCCCAATGCTGAAAACAGCGGCCACTAGGATGTATTGGAAACAGGACACCATGAAGAGAACCGAATTTTCATAATTCTTCGCTTCAAGGTGGTTGTCCCCAGAATCGGGATCCATATGTGTGTCCGGTGGCGTATACCACTCAGTGCTTCGGACCCAGAAAAAAGCCCAGAATTGTACAGCCGAAGTAATTATGACCTGTCCGACGATGCTAGACAGGACCTTCTTGGATACCAGGCTGGCAGTGGGTCGTTTTGGATAGATGCGCGGATAGGGAAGTGTTCGCCCCACTGTTTCAACGTGGGATCAGCAGCCGTAAGAATTGATTGAGATGAGAGTTACGCACTTGTGATGGCCACAGGGATAATAATAAATAGGTCAATGTAAAGGAACTGATCGTACATGAGCTTTGATCTGCGATAAAACTAGCTTGCTGACCTCGAAATCGCCCAAAGATGATGCAAAAGAGTATAACAAAGTGATTGTTGTGAACTGAATCAAGGAATACAAGGCCCTGCACCCAATGTCAACATATGTCAAACCGGCTGGATTGAAGCACTCACATGTACTTGAAACAGCTGAAGCTGGTTACAAGTGCCGCTCTGCCTTCTTTGATGACCTCAATCACACAGCTGATATCAGGGGTGCTGCTAGTGAACGGTGCTGCTACAGATGCCTCTGCTTCACTGAGAGATATTCCAACATCGGCGGCTTTAAGAGCGGCACAGTCATTGGCACCGTCGCCACACATCAGAACGGTATAGCCAAGCGTTTGCAGCCGTTCCACGACCTCATTCTTTTCATCTGGAGACATACGTGCAAAGATCTGGGTTTTGACCAGCATCTATAAAGCACAGTGAGTATAGGCTTCACGCAGAGGCGTCGAGACTTACGCGTTGCAGGGTCTCAAGAGGAGCGTTATTAATCATCCAACGGAAGACGTCCCCACTGACTGCCAGCGCGTAGTCGTGATAGTCAATTTCGTCCGCATCTACGCCGTGATGGGTCGGTGGCGTTGTCGGTTTGAGGCTGTAATCATCCAGTATCCAGGCCGGCTCATCCATGCAGAACCATTCCAACTTTGCCAACGGAGTGTTTGAGTTTCCTAGAAAGATGGGCATAAATAACTCTTCTGGTGCGACCTAAAAGCAAAGATCACACCTATCTTGAAAATAGGAGTAAAGACGTGGGCAGCCTGGCTAATGAGTCCACACTCCCTGGCAACACTGACAGCCGTTAGGGGATTATCGCCTGTGATCATGCGGCAGGCTAAATGCGCAGCCCGAAGTGCTTGAATAGCGGGAGCGGTCCCAGGCTTGAGTTTGTTTTCGAAGATAATCAAACCGAGGAAACGCAAGCCAGATTCGGCCTGCTCTCTGAGGCCAACATGAGCTATTATATTTTAGACATGAAGTGTGAGATCTTACCGTTTCATCTTTTGAGCCTTTAACCAGGACAATCCTTCTATACTCTTGCCCGCAATTGCTATAACGCGATACCCACGCTTGGTGTAATATGACAGCAAATCATCATAGTCCTGTGGGACTGAAGAATGTAATAAGCCTCAATGCATGGGCGAACTGCAATTGACCTACAAGAATCCTTCTCGCAAATGTCAATCATGACTTCGGGTGCGCCCTTTACATATACTTCCATGCTCGTGCTTTTCAATTTTTTAACGACGACGCTCATACGTCGCAATGCGGACACAAATTCAAAAGTCCGAATAACCCCGAGTTCTAGAAAATGTGCGTGTTTGGCGCCACCCTTCAAAGCATCTTCCAGTTTGAATTGAGCACTGCCAGGTGGTCGAACAACCGTCTGCACAAGAGCAGCTGGCCTATCAGCTCCAGTTTTACCCTTGATAATCCCAGTACCAGCGACGTGGCCTTCCTCCAGAGTCCACTTCGTGAATTCAAACATCTTGACGTCGAGAGGGTCACCTATGGGTTGACCATCGACCATCTTGAGGGAATGGCATGTTGCCAGTGCATGTAAAAAGCTGGCTTTATCCTGATCACGACGGGCTTGCGGGACTGGGAGATCGTGCACGACATCTATCAGTTCCCCAAAACGCTGCACGTTACGGTCAAGTCCCCGAACACCCAGAATATCCAGCCCATCCTCGGTGAGCGTGCCTGTTTTGTCGAAGCAGCAAACATTGACTTTCCCGCCAACATTGACTCTGCTAGGCGATATGCAAAAAATGCCCAGCTTGCGTAGTCTGCCTATGGCAAAGCTGGTTCCGATAGAAAGTGTGGCTGGAAGGGCGGGCGGCACTACAACCGTGATCAAGTCAAGAGCCCGAAGAACGATTGTGTGCCACGGAACCTATGGTAAGGTAAGCACGGCATCCTGGGGGGGGATAGGGGTCACCACTCACTCCGAGTCTAACAAACTGGACTGCACTAGCACAGAAACCAAGGCCCGCCATGCCGGCCAGAACCCCAATAAAACGCATTGAGTCGCGGTAGAATGAGAATCCCATGGGCTTAGGAAATAGCATCGACCGAACGAGAGCACCTTTGGTAGTGCTAAAACCTAGTCACTAGGTAAAAAATCTGCGATGGATGTCATGTGAAGCATCAGAACATACCCGTCCTCGCTACTACGGCCAGCGCTGGACGCCCTGGACTGCCATCAGCAGCCAGCCCCCCACGAATACGAACAACCTTAGTGCCAGCATACAAAAAGCTTTTTGCGCTATCTCCATGCAGATTGTCACTGTCGCGCCACCGAGCCAAATCAAGGTCCATCACAGGTATTTTACTGACCGGCACGCTCTCTCCAGTAAGCATACTCTCGTTAACAATTGTGTCACCTGAAAGAAGAAACATGTCCGCGGGAAAGAAAGTGGATTGAGTTGCAGAAAGATTAACAATGTCGCCTGGCACTAGTGCCGTAGAATCTTGCGTGACCCCTGGAAAGACATTATTTTCTGCAGATCACTGGCAGCATAAAGTTTATACTTACAAGCGCCATCAATAAACACGCTGACGTCACAAATAAATCTTGACATCTCGCGCATGCGAGCGATTGTCTATGTGGAACGATTAGATGTTATCAATTTGGATGGGCGATGATCTCACTTTCTTGGTGTCAATCAATGTCGTGGTAACACTCATGGCTGAGATGAGCGCTATGCAGAATGCATAATAGTAATAGTCGTCCAAGCACCAGAGGACAACGCTTGCGATTTGGAAGACGTAGAATGGGTGTATGACCTGTGCGCGAAGGTCGATCAATCAATGCAGTGTGCAATACGTGATCGACATACTTCGTCTATCAGAAGCGAAACGGTAGATTTCGCTTCTATGTCGACCTCGTTTTTACCGAAAAGAGTCAAACGCTGAGCACGGACGTCGGGAGATAAACCATTTTGAACTGATTGAACGTCTTTCCATGATGAATCTCTCCAGTCTCTAGAAGTCTATTATGAGCAGATGCACATGCGGGCTTGCGATACTTCACACTTGCCTTATCATGCTGAACAAGCCCGTCCGGGGATCCAACGCGAACCGAGAATATCGGTAATCCACGTACAGCAAGGTCTCCAACATCTCGGAAACATCATCGAAGGTACTACTCGGCTTCCTGGATAAAGATGGCAAAGATTGTGTGCCATTGCCGTTCTGGTGTCCGTTGACGGCGGTAAGTACGGCGGGAAAGGCCGTGGATATATGATAACGATAGTCGACTCGGCGAAGGGGGAATAAAGCTATATCTCTGTGAATCGTCTCGTTCTGCCTAAGTATGCAGAAGCAGTAGGGTGAAGACATATGTGGCGCTCACCTCTACCACTACAAAGCCGCGCTTGGAATCTACAAACGCTTTCTCAACAGCCACCCATCGTAGCCACAGCCGGGGGAACCAGTGCCCAAGGAGGCCCAATATGCCGAATGTCATGGTGCAAAGTAATCTCCAGAGGTACTGACGCCATAGAATGGTTTCGTAACCAACGAAGCGGATGTTGCTATCTTCGTCCGAAATGTAGATAGTTTGCCGGCTAGGTGGTCCAGGAGGGGCAGGGTCGAGGTCGTCGAGATTGGCATCCATGTCGATTCGAGCTTCATCACCGAATATGGGGTCGCTGGAGAGTAATGGCAAAGTCACGCTCTTGGGGGAAGCTGGGTATGAGCCATAGTCCGCATCACTTCCAGACATGGCTCCTGGACTATCGATGACAGAATCGTCGTCATCCTCTTCGCCTGACGAGTATCCCCAGCGCTCTTCACCTTCGTCGTCGCTAAGAGCATGTTCGGAGCCGGCTTCGGAGCGCCTTCCCCAGCGGGAATGACGACTAGATACAGTCGAGCGCTGAGAAAGAGATGGGCGGCGACGTGTCGGCTCATCAGCCGTGCTCCTACCGAAGAGGTGTGCCAAGTTTTCGAAAACAGTGGACCGCGTCGCTGGAGGTGACGATCGACGTGGGCGCCTGCCTCTCCTTATCGACACATCCTCAACGTTTTCCTCTCCATCACTAGCAGCTTCGCTCCGCGCGTCCGAGACGGCACTACCCATGCTCTCTCGCCGGCTGCGTCCAGACTTCACACTACCCTGGCTTCCTGCCCTCCTGCCTCCCCAATCACTGCTTCTTCGGCCTCCGAATCGATCCAAGGACATCCTGGACACGCTGCTCGGAATTGCCGAGTGTCCTGGGCCATCGAACATGGCTCCCGAACCCTCTTCGCCATAGAGCTGACTGTGCCTTGAGTCACGTCGGGACCGTCGAGTGTTGGCTACGACCGCATCGATATCTATCGCGGATGCTCCCTCCGTGTAGTCATGGGATTGCCTGCTGGGCCCTGGCGAGGCCATTCGAATGCGCAAAGGGGAATTGAGGATATTTTACGACAAGACGACCAGAGTGAAAGCTTTGCAATTGAGTCACGGGTGAACGTGGATACTGCTTCCGATCTCGCGATGATCAGGCTAGAAGCCGCTGGTTCCAGTCAACCATCGAACGCTTGTAAGCTCAGCTCATCCGGGATACTGAAGTTACATATAAGTTGGACGTGTGAACTGCGCGTAGATACTTTATTTCTTCTGGTTGTTTCTTCTCCTCTCTAACCCTTTACTTCTATCTTCAAACCCTGTGTTAAATGCAAGTTTAGATAAATCCTCAGCCACTGCCAACTGACCAGAATTCAAGTGATCAGCAAATGGTACATGATGAATCGGCGAGCTTGGCTTACAGTTTTCAAATGGTCAAACAAGCGCAAAGAGACGGTAACGTCAGCGCTGGCATCTGCGAGCATACCACGACATTCAACATCAGCATAGGTTATCAGCTTGAAGTCGGAAAGGCGTACAATTTAGTTGTTCTTCTGTCATTTCGTCCCCTCGAAGCTCCCAATCCGAGATGCGCACGCTGTCCTTGCCACCAAGCTGTGCACCGAGATAATATCCGACCATGTCATATAATTTGAGAGGATGTTTGCGCTGCCAGGTGTGAGGCCACCACTTTGCTTTGTCTACATGCACTGCTACCGTAGACAGGTCTAGTAACGACTTGAAATTCGGCAATTCGTCAAAATCTGCATACAACTTATGCATGTCCCCTGCGGATCACGGTCAATACATCCCTTGATGAGAATGGAAGAGCGGACTGACCTTTTATACCATTGCCAACCTTGATTACGTCGGACCGCAAAAGCTCTACAATTTTGGGGTGCAACTCCTATATGTGACAATGACGAATGAGGTGGAATGCCTTTCAGGAGTTACCGGATGCAACTCACCTTCACCTTATGGGGCAAGCCATAGACGATCACCAAGGATGGAGAAGACATTTGTATCACGGCCACGGGACCCTCACGTCCAGCCTTTGGATCCCATGGCCATTCCATATCAAACGCAACCGTCTTTGTCCCGTGAAGAAGCTGCTCCAATGCTGCAGTTAGTTCGTCAGAATCTTCGATCCAGAGACGTTTCATGTTGGGAGCGCCATCATTCCAGACATATAACGGCAGGAGCGAGAAATCATGGGGTGGCTTCGTGGGCTGGATGCCGGGTAGCGTGCTTGACCGCTCGAGCGCAGCCGGGGCTTGGGTGTTGCCTGTGCTGGAGGACGTTATGGCAGACTCAGATTTCGACTGAGCGAGTTTTCTGGCTGCGGCGACTCTATCCTTCTGGGATAGTGGCCGTCCTCCCATTGGCGAAGGACGCGCATCCGAGGCTTTACTGGTGCGCTCAGCAGGCATCGCGCTTCAAAGTGGACTGGAAGTTAGCGTTGACGGTTATGTTATTGTATACGCCCAATTAACGTTAATGAACAACTCCGGGATTTCAAGTTGAAACCCCTATTGCTATCCTGAATTTCACCAAAATCTGGTCCTTAAATGCTTCGGCCTTAGGACCTAAAATCCACAAAAATGGTCAAAGTGGTCACGTGCTTGCACGAGACAAAAATGTTTCGCCGAGCGCGGATCTCCGATCTGCGCAGGCCGTGCGAAACTATGGCCCTGTCCTGTGGCGGCGTCGTTATATTCGAGCGCCACCGGGCACCTTAAAACGCTTTCTTCGTTTAATTTGCTAATCGATCTTCTGTCAGATTCATCTGAGAAATGCCTTCCGAATGCCCAGAGATTGGATTGTGAGTTGTGGCGGGATGGTGACGAGCAGCACCTTAGCCTTAAGGCTTTCAGCATAGGTATCGGCTAAAATGCTCGATTACCGTTGCAGACTTGGTGAGCGAAGCGGCGTACTGAAAAATAGCACGAGGATGCATTTCCAGGCATTTCCGTACGGCTAGTGGTGAATGAGTTGCCATCCCCGAGATCGAAATCAGCCCACATTGAGCGAATTGTTCGTGAATTGCGTGTATGAATGTGTATATGTCGAGCATTTATACGGATGTCAAGAGCGTCTAAGGGTCCCTGACTCATAGCAAAAATCTCGAGGCTTTCAGTCTCCCATGATTCCGCAATCAGCGAACAAACATGCGCCTCGCACGGGCCCAAGATCCGCAAAAAAGAATTGAGCTGACCTTGCCCAGCGAAATCAAACAAAATTTAGACGCCCACACAATTGCAACCTACATCAGGTGCACGGATACTTCCGAATGCCGGCGGAACCGTTCCAGCAATGCCAACGTCATATTTTCCACGCCCATTGCTGTTTCATCTTCAACTTCGTCCTCCTTTCCGCCTTGCGTCTTCGAACTCGAGCTCACGCCACACACTGATTGCGATTTGAGATCCTACATGATCTCCTTAACTCTGATTTTGGTCAATAACACGTTGCCAAGATTCAGAGTCTGGCTACATACTACACAATGATCTTTCGTGGCGAGTTGGGACAGGCTACGCCGACTCAATGCTGTCTTGTTACCTGGCACGTTTGCGCCCTCTATCAGCGGCCGGGCTTGTCTGCCCTCAGAATAATCGACAATGGAAACTAAAGTCTCTCTTGGATACGAGTTCCATTCCCGGGAATTTGGCCACCCTGGCAATGTCCACGCGGCAAGTGCTCACTGGTTGGATTGCTTGTCCACTACAGATTACACATTATTTCGGCCCGAGTCATGTGTTAGCATCGTTTCTGACTGATTAGAGCGTTTTTGCAGTGATATTTATCAGAGCTCTGAGCCAATCGGCTTGCAAGAACGTAAGGAAAATTTCCTTTCTGAGCTGATATATATCACTGCAAAAGCACTCTATTATATACTTGCTGACAGTACAAGGCAGTACGAGGCAGGCATTGATGCCATTGGCTACCGCTCCCACAATGTCGGAGGTTAACGACTTGATGGGCAACAATCGGGTCCCGAATGGGAGCGAATGGGCTTCATCCTCTGATCCCGCCTTCCAATACACTCTCGGATGTTGAAGCATTCTTGCCCCGAATGCGTCGTGATTTACCTTTTTACCCTCCTAACCTATGCTTGGCTATAACCTGTAAGTTATCTGACTCTATAATATAGCCGTGTTCCAATCTCGAATTCTCAATTCTCGCAAGGGTTCACTAGGAAAATATGAAATCGCAGTATTCCAGTATTCCGGAACCCATTCTTCATCAAAGGTCTGTTGGCTTTCATTAAACCAGCTGATTTGCGTGTTTCATAGGCTCTACTCTTTAAAACTACCTCTCGGAGTATTAGTTCTACCTGCCTTTCAATTGCACCTCGTGCGCCGCGTCCTCGGTGCGCTCTCATCATCTTCGGGCATACCACTATGGTTAGTGGTCACATCACTATCATGAGGTAGCGTGAGGCATGTCCCTAGCACCACTTGGTCTTGGCGTATAAAGTCTCAATCGACAAATGCCTTGTTGATCAAACCCAGCACTTTGCGTTGCTGCGATTTTGTTGAAATGTGCTTTACAATCGTGGTTTATGAAGAATACTCCTGCGGCCACCAGCGTCCTACAAGGTCCCAGAAGGTAGGTTTGAATATTGATGCTTTGAGGTGCTCTGCAAGCTGACATTCCTTCCAGATCGACTGTCATAGTTCTACATGTTTGTTCAGCGAACATCATCCTCTTGAGTGTGAAGACTGTATTTCGCAGTGCAAACAGAGGTATGCTCCGAGAAAGCACTCTCTCAATCGCTACTCTGCTATCTCGCTAAATTATTTTTTCGTAGCATGATGGATGATCAAGGCCTTATCATGGACGACCATAGATTTCCCTGCCGCGAATGCGGCTCCCGTTCCGACTCGTCGATAGATCCCTCATCAGCATCGCATATAATCCCGACCTGAGGTTTTCGCTGAGTTGGAAACCACGTGTATTAATTCCCCGAGTCAATCTATTGTACCTAGGCCTGTTTCAGTGTTTGGAAAACCTTGAATCTGATCCGCTAGGCGCCGCCGGCCCCCTGCCAGATTTCGGACCAAAGCCCATGACCTTCCAGATATCGGTGATAATGCAAGACGTACTTCCCGATTTGCTCGTGACCACCACCTCCGCTATACGTCTTTCTTATCGATATCGATACATACTATCCACTTCCAAATGGCCGCTGATCCAAACAGATCGTCTACCTCCCCTCTATTTTCAGCTAGCCCCAAAGCCGATATCATACTCCGATCTTCTGATAATGTGGACTTCTATGCCTCCAGCTACTTTCTTTCTTACGCATCTCCCGTCTTCGATGGCATGTTCTCAATACCATCTCCCATCGACCCGAATGAAGGCAATGAGATCAAAGATGGTCTTCCCCTACTTCCAATGGCCGAGGATAGCCTGATCTTGGAGCGCATCCTGCTCCTTTGCTATCCCATGAATCACGCCAACCTGGACGATATTTTTGTTCGGAATGCAGAGGATGCCATAGCGCTCCATCTTGTCCTCCACAAATACGACATGATAGACTCTTGGACCCGACTCCGGAGGCATCTGCTACAATCACCGCTGATCAGGACAGACCCGTTGCGCGCGTTCGCCGTTGGGCATCGGCTCAGAAATGCGGATATAACAAAGCTTGCGGCGCGATATCTGTCAGCTGAGTTCGTTTTTGATGCTCGCCAGCGCGTAAACGCCGACTACGCCAACTTCACCTACCTGCAGCTTCTTCAAGCTCACGCTTATCACTTGGAATGCGTCAAGGTCGTTAACACTGCCTTGAACGATCTGGAGACCAAGGGGGATCTCCTCTACACTTACACCCCTGGTGACGACCACCGGGACGTTTGTCAAAATACGACATGGTTTCGATGGTGGTGCACCTACTTTTTCAGCCTAAAAGAGCAAGTCACACAAAATGCATGTGGCGCGTTCGCGAGTGGTCCTATTCATCAAGCAGCCGTGATGAAGCAGATTACAGACGCGGGCTGTGCAGCATGTTCTGCAACTGTGGCTCGTGAGCTCCCTCGGTTGGGTGAGGTATTCCACGAGTGTGTCGAGGCAGAGATCGCCAAGGTTAGTGTACATCACAAGATTGGTTCGTCATATGCAGTATTCCGATCACCCCTTAGATCGAACTAGCCCTCGAGTGGTAAAGAATGTCAACTCCATTCTCATTTCTCGAACTATAACTTGGACCCTCGCTTGTAATTCACCTCCATCGGCAAGCAGAGGGTCATTTGAGAGCTCGTAGCCAAGCAAACCTGCTTATCTCTCCAATCGGACTCCTCTCGGCCTTGGCCGATGCCACAGGGAGCGGTCCACACCTCTGCGTAGGTATTATGCCTGCCTTGAGGGTCGTTCAAGAAGCAGCCGGAAGAATAAAGGCCCACTGTGGTGGATGAATGGTGGGGAGAGGCACGCGGAATAGGGCTCTTGAATTCAATGTTGAAGACTATCGTCGGGTGCCAGCTGCAGTACATTTTAGCGAACCATTAAACTGCATGAGATAAGGAAGCCTACCTTCCGACACCCATGCCCCCGTTCTCCGAGTCCGGCAGCAGTTCGGCAGTGAACTGCACCATGTCGGCCATGAAGCACAGACTTGGCGTCGTCAATCTATCCCGCTCGTGCTTCAGCTCGAACCACGAGCCCCATTCAACACCACCCCCGCCGATTGTCTCATTGTTTGTGCGAGCCGCTGCATTGTGGGGCTCGTTGCGCTCAAGGTAGATGGGATCGGGGGCCCATGCCATGAGGTCCCCAAATGTCCAGTTGTCGCGAGGAGGATGCAAAATGGCGCTGGATGGGTGACTGTGCACTGGATGCCGGCGGGCATATGGTGAGGGAGGGGCCAATGTGAGCTTGGGCCCAGGGTCAGAAGGATGGGGCACCAACACGCCGAAGATTAGATGTGCGGTGATTCGTGTCAGGTCCTGTGCGGGGCTTAGCAGCTGGCAGTAGGGAAGCAGCCACAATCAATGTACCTTTTGAACTAGCTCAGCCAGCAAATTGGAAAATCCTCTTCCTTTCTTGATTGTCTTAATGCGAACTTCGAAGGGCTCGACATGCACCGTCGCAAGGAAATGTGCGGTGACATTGATGGGGTCTGGATGCTTGCTCGATACCTGATATTGCATGCAAGACTCCAACAGTAGGCTCAGCGAGAAACCTGCATTGAGAGACCCTTTGAGCATGAACAACAAAGCAAAACGAGGTTACTTACCACCGTTCGGCACAGCACCCACGCACCAATCCCCACTGACGACTCCACGATAGACGGCTTCAGAGCCACTTGAGGAAACGCATTCAGATTTGACGGTCTCCACGAGCGGTGGGCGTTGGTGTTCCATAGCAAGGTTCAAGCAGAAATGCGAGAGGGACGATCATGATGAATGTCCACCGGTTACCTGTGCGCCTGGTATACGTTCCGACAAAGCCGGGAGACAACACCTTATGTGACATAAGTATGCATGTTCAACTTTCATCATGCACAGTTACAGTCTCTCGCTTGACAAGCCCAACTCTTAACGTTCACGATATCTTGGTTGCCCCGCAGTGCAGCTGAGAGGCCTTACATGACGCTCTCGTCTTGAGATCACACTAAGAATTAGTATCAAACATTGCAATAAGCGAATATACTATACTAAACAAATAGTTCGTCACCCATCCCATCCTAGAATCTGGGTGATGCAAGGTGCCACGACAGAAGAAAGGGGAGCCCCCGCACAACGGCAACAGGGACTCGGAGGCTGTAGAAATTTAAGTCTGCAAAATTGTGATCAGTGCGGGACATGTCTAGAGGACCCGAACCATTTGCGTACCATTATTGCCTGCTTAACGGGCGACGTTCACACCGTCCCGGGCTGCACGAGCGGAGGCCGTCTTGGCCAATTTGTCAGCGACAGTGTTCAGCTCGCGGGGCACATGCCAAAATGCCGTCCTGAACCCTTCCCTTTCGCGTTCAGCCAAAGCGTTGTCCAGTCTCTTCCAGAGATCCAAATTCGAGGGCGTCTTTCCGGCAGAAGTTCGCCAGCCTTTATTCTGTCACGCAATCAAATGAGTTATGACGATGTGACAACCATGTAACCTCTGACCTTCCAGTCTGGTAGCCATTCCGTTATTCCCTTGACCACATACTCAGAATCTGTGGCGATGACAAATGCCTTCTCTTTGATTGGCTTGTGGATGCTCTCCGCAGATGAATCAAACACTTCCCAAGCAATGTGGAAGCCTTCAAGGGCCGCCAGAAGTTCCGTGCGCTGGCTGGTGCGTCGGTGTGAGAGAGGGTCGACATCATCAGTGACAGGTATGCTCCATTGACTCTCCCCGTGAGTTCCCATTGCCACGCCGATACCCGCCACGGCCCCCTGAGAACCGTTGTTTGAGCAGGCCCCATCGATGAAAATGAGACGCCAGTGGTGACAACTTTCGTCTCGGTGCTGGCAACAACGCACGGTGAATTCTTTGCACCATTTGCACTCCATGATCATCTCAGGTGTGCTGTAGTTCGTCGCCAAGAACTCGCAAAAGACGAGGCGGCGATCGACAACGTCCTGTTGACTGCGATGCCAGTGAAGGGAACTGATGAAGCAGGAAGTGAGCAACATCGATGTTACAGTTGAGATATTAGAATCACGCACCTCATTCCTCAATCGAGAACAGAGTAGATGGGAAAGTCGCATCGGTGAATGTTGGGGGGCCAACGCGTTAGGACTAATTGTTGCGGACCCCCGGAAATGTCTAGAATATTAATGCCGTAGATCTGTCGACGCCACATTTGGATACAACCGAAGAGACACGCGGCCTGCTTACTGCTACTCTCTGCTAAGTAGTGGCTCACAGTGTTGCTTAGGAGCGATGTGACACTCCAAGTCTCAACTTCTTTTTCCTGGTTCATCTCAAAGTTGAGCTCGCTACTCTAGTCAAACCCTCTGGATCTGCCTTCACGTCGATTACACTCACATCCTCCCGATCAGCAAAGTTATCTGTGGCAAAGCCGTGGCATAGTGTCGCTCATTCATGAAGCAATGACAATTCCCCAGATCTTCTGCGAATAAGAGCCACAATAAATGGCTTTCATTATAACGGCTCTCGACGCTACATTCTAGTCCACTTCTGGATGCATATATATCTCACATGCACAATCCCTAAATTTGTGGCTAAGGCCGCAGCCATCCCCACCGGGGAGTGCCAGGGCCACCTCGTGTTAACCAACCCATACCTTACTACTGATCGAAGTTGCTGGGGCTTGGTTCTGTGCTCCGATCTCATAGCACCGCGCGGTCCTCTGCTATGAGTTGTTCAAATGTTTCCAGGACGATAAGGCCAACGGAAACCCATTCTAGTACTCGAAGGGATCACTCCATCTGCAACGGAACAAACACTTCACAGGCACTGACAACATGACAGGCTATCTCGGGTCGGTACCGATAGACCTCCAGTTTGGCGCAAACTTTCTCCACGTATTCACTCTTCTAGCCTCGATGTCCGCTTATCTCGAACAGCATTGCAGTCGCGAGGAGCCCTGGGATCTAATCTGAATGGCTGATTGAGGTACTTAACGGCGCGCAAATGACAGAGTAATCTACAACTCGAACAACATGTCCGACATTCGAAACTCATTCTCCAAATCCTTCACAGGCGACCTCGTCGTCCCCGGCGACGCCGAATATGATGCCTCCATCGCTCGATGGGCCAGCAACGCCCAAAGGAGCGCGAAGGTTGTCGCCTTCGTCAAGAGTCCCGAGGACGTCACCCTCGCCCTCGCCGTTGCCAAATCCAACAAGCTCCCCATTGCTATCCGCGGTGGTGGCCACAGTGCTGCCGCCGCCAGCTCCAGCGAAGGAGGAGTGGTCATTGACTTGTCCAGGCACTTGAACAAGGTCGACGTCGATGGCGAGCGCAAGCTCGCGCGGGTCGAGGGAGGGGCTTTGTGGCGTGACGTTGACCACGCTGCGATCACGCACGGGCTAGCAGCCGTTGGAGGCACTGTCAACCACGTTGGTGTTGGAGGGTGTGTATTTTTCTCTACCCCGCCGCACAGGCATTAATCATTTCCGCAGTTCTACCCTCGGCGGTGGTTTCGGCTGGCTCTCGGGTGCACATGGCCTGGTAATTGATAACCTTCTCGAGGTAAGCAACCTTTCCCCCCGTTTATCTGTTCTCTACTGAATTCGATATATAGGCGACATTGGTCACCGCTGATGGATCTATCAAAACGCTAAGCTCTTCTGAGAACGAAGCCCTTTTCTGGGGCATTCGAGGTGGCGGCTGCAACTTCGGTGTCGTCACCCAGTTTGTTTTCCAGCTGCACCCTCAGCACAAGACCGTCTATGCCGGCTCTCTCGTCTTCCCCCAGTCCGCGCTTGAAGATGTCATGAAGCTGACGCTGCAATGGTGGGACGCCGTGCCTGATGAGAAGGAGGGAATGATGCACATCCTTACCCGAGGTGCTGACGGAAAGGTGAATTCGTGGTTGTCCTTGGTAATCTATGATGACTGACCTGCTTCTTGTAGCCTATCATCAAGGTCAACGTCGTCTACAATGGCAGCGAACAGGACGGCCGCGCCGCTTTCAAGAGCTTCTTGGACCTCGGTTCGTGGCCACATTTTTCAGAAGCCTGCATGCCTTCCGCTCACGGTGACTTTGGCAGGCCCGATCGCAGACGAGACCAAGGAGATTCTATATGAGGAGCTTAACGCTTTACATGTACGTGTGATCTCTTAATCGTGGCTATCATCCGCTCACGCCAGCTTCCCTTGAAGAATGCCGAGTTTGAACACGGACGCAATACAGTCATGAAAGGCGCAAGGTGGACCAAGCCTCGCGTCGAAGTCATGTCCAAGGTTTTCAACGAGCTCATCAAGCTGAGTGCCGAGAAGCCCGATGTCGACATCACCTGCCTCTTCGAATACTTCGGTCTCAAGAAGGCTAACAGCGTGTCTGACGACGCCACTGCTTGCATCCGTTCCCCCTACTGCAACATCCTCAATATCGTGCGCTGGGACAATGACAGCGAGGACAACGCCGCATTCGCGCGTGGGACGTCCAAGACAATCGCTGACCTTGCCACCAGCGAGAATAACTGTGCTGCTACCGGATACGGTAATTACGGTATGTTCCCCTTTCATCCTTCCACGGGCGCGACTGATAATTCTCTTTTCAGATCCTGAAATGGGCACCGTCAAAGACAACGCCGAAGTGCTATTTGGATCCAACTATCGCAAGCTGCAGGCTCTGAAGCGCAAGCACGACCCGGAGGTTGTATTCTCGAAGTGGTTTGCAATCACCCCGGCTTGAAGTGGTCCCGATCGGTAGAAGAATGTATTCGGATGTGAATGTACATTACCTAGCAAATATGCGATGAACTGTAGCCCAATAGCCTGAAATTCCAAGATGAATTGCTCGGCGCGCTTAAAATAGCAACGGCTTACAAGTCCAAAGCTGCGTACCCATCACAATTTCCTGGTGTATCAGCTCGCTTCAATCCATCCTCAAATTGTACCGGTCAAACGCAGGAGAATCACAGCAGCTCTGCCAAGTTTCAGGAAGAATATCGAACTAGACAGAGCGCCATTGATCCTGCGAGGGGGTCCTGGTTGAGTGTATGAGAGTGGGCTATTAGCCTATTCCGCGCTAGGCTAGAGCCTCCTTGATTGGCCCGGCTTGACCTCGCTTCCTACTCAGGGTCCCTGGTTGTCCCTAGATTTGAATTGATGTAAGCCGATTCATAAATATAGCGCTGTAAGCCTGATTTCATTTATCGTGAGCCGTTATCATCTTGGTTTTCCCCACCAGATAAACCTATTGTCAATCAACTCACCTGAGCTGGCAAGCACGCGGTACAGTCCAGATTATCAGGCACTGTTATCGCAACATAGCTCCTGCTGCACTTGCATTATCCATTCCCGACATCCTCTGGCTCATCTTGGATCATCTCCCCGCAGCTGAAGCCTCGTCTGCTTGCGCCCTCGCCCGGCTGGCACGTACCAGCCGTGCATGGCACGCCCCCGCCCTCGCAACCCTCTGGCGTAATCTGCCGTCTCCCTCGCCCTTGCGCGCATTGATGCCGCCCGTCGATGAAGCAGCGTGCCCGAAGGTGGGTTTTCGTATTCCGTTTCCCGTGCCAGATCAGCCTAGCTAATCCCGCATCGGACAGGCCTGGCGCTCATTCGATGCACACGCCCGCCTCGTGCTCTTCTGGGGCCAGGACACACGCTTCCTCGCGCACGTATATCGCCATCGCCCTGCCCCCCCGTTTCTCTCTCCCATACCCCTCCCAGCGCTCCAAGTTGCAGGCCTGCAGTCAGACGATCCTATAGCCACCCATGAGGCCCAGCCTCGCTTGCCGAGCCTGCACACCGCACACGTCTATTTCTCTCGTTGGTCCCGTCCGTCCACCACCCCAGGCTTATGCGACCCGCTGCGCTTCCTCGTCGCCGCGGCTTCGAGCCTCACAACCCTCTCCCTGTCCGGCCGTGTTCCCCACGCCGATGCGCCGATGCTCCTTGAGCTCAAGTGTCTGCGGCGACTCGACCTCGCAAGGGCGGAGCTCCCCCCAGGTGCCCTGTCCCTCCTAGCGCAGATGCCGCTGCGCAGCCTCGTGCTTCCCGGCCTAGAGAGCAGCGATGGGGAAGGGGCGGTGCAGGGCTTCGCGTCCCTCGAGCACGTCCGCCTCCCCTCGTGCTCCCCCGCCTCAGCGACCACCTTCTTCGCCGCGCTGTCGGCGCCGGAGACGCTCCGCAGCGTCAGCATCCATGCTGCACTCTCGGTCTCTGCTAATTCCTTTTCCGCCCAGAATGAGTGGGAGGCGGTGTTCCCGCACATCCCGCGCACGCTCCGCGCGCTCGGCCTCCGTCTGGGCGGGATGGCGGTGCCGCTGGCGGCGCTGTCGATGTTCGACGAGCTCCACACTCTGGATGCGGACGTCTCGCTGGAAGCGAACACAGTGCGGGGCAGGGGGTGCCATGCGACAAAGCGTGCGCACTTGCGCATCGTCGGACTCGGTGCTGGCGAGGAGGGGGCGGGGAGCGCGGAGGCCGAGAAGCTCGCGCGTGAGGTAGACGCGCTGTGGCCCGCGCTGGAGGCGCTCGTTGTCAGTGCGGGGTCCGTTGTGCCGCTGCTGGCTGGCGGAGATAGGGATAGTTGGAGCTGGGAAGTGGGAGAGTTTCCACAGTGCGACGGGAAGGGCGTGTGGGCGGCGGTGAGCAGGTTACAGGCTGTGCGACGAGCTGGTGGATGAATATATATTTTGACGGTCGCCAGGCAGTTCGAATGCAATCGCCGTCGAAACATCTTGAATAAGTTATTTTTGAGGTTGCTTATTGAGGAAGACGCATCAGATGCGAAGAACAATAGGAGGTCCATTGCAGCGACACTGACTCATTCGGCCAGAGGTTAAGCCCGAGGCAATAGTTTATTGGCGGACATGCGAAAATACCCAACCCCCGAGCTGTTCTTGTGGTTTATGGGCCGCTTGATTGCGAGCTTGTTGGCCGTGCGCGCGCGCTTCAAGGCCGACTTCCGGGTGCGCGGGCGCGAGGCTCGAGCGCATCGGGCTCCCGGGCGATGCGCTCACGCTGGGCTTCTGGTAAGCATCCATGCTGCCTGGCCCTTGGCGCTTCTGTTGACCCGCCTTGCAGCATACTGGCGTGCGATGTCGTTGGAGCGAGCGATAGCGTTGACGTCCAGCGGCTGATGGCCATCCAGGACTCCGTTACCGGCAGATGGGAAGACCGCGGAATTGCAGATGAATTTATCGATATGGGTAGACGGAGATCTAGTAGTTAGGGAATGTTAGGTTGACGACTGCACTTGCCATTCAGGCTCTTGAAACCATAAACTAGGGCAAGATATTTACAAATCGGAGCTGTCGCGGGAAACAGTTGCTGTTGAATTGTCGTCAGGTTCAGTATGAAAGATAAATATTTCAGGCATGTAGAAAATATGTAATGGTTTGGGGCAGGTGTTCATTGATGGACTTGATCTCGACAACGCACTTCTGCAAGATGGAGAGAGGGTTCCTCAGGACAACTTGGGGTGCAGACGGTTGACTTTGGTTCCGAGTCAGGGTAAGTGCCACGGATGTAATACGCGATCGTCCGCCGTCCTCTTCCACTTCCTTGTCACGAGCTTTCTGGTTGACGTCGGTCCGCGGTGACTGCCCCTCCTTTGAGACCAACGCCTCAATCAAGCACTTCTTTCTATGCTTCGCTTGAATAAATCTCGACTTGGCGAAGCAGATTGTGCTGTGTTTATGCCTCTCTTACGAGATTCTGATAAACGAGTGATCGAAAAAGTCCAAGTCTGTGCGCTCCCAGAGTCTTTCCCCTTATGCTGACAAGGAAAAAGTTGTACGTAGCGGCGAGTCTCGAAAACCGCAGTGGCGCGACACCTTCTATTCTGTTTGGGTGCATTGACTTTGCTGAGCTCGCCAACAAAGGCCCAACACTCATTTGGTATCGGCCTTGACTAACAGATCAATTGGTCGTCGTTGCTGTCGTGTCTGCTCATTGCATTCTTCCCCTTGCCGTCCTATCTTTGTTTCCGTTCCCTGTTTTCGTTTCAACCCTGCCTGATTCGATGTAGAACGGGCTATCAGTGCCGTCTTGACCTGAAGCGCCCCACGCACTGCAGCTCTCAGTAAGCATTTGATCTGTTCAAAAGATCGGCACGCCAGTTTACGAAAGCCCGCGTAGTATCATTTGGTCTATAATCTCGGCCGAAATCAAATCAGTTTCTCGTAAGCGGGAAAATCCTGCCATATGCCATATCGTCCCAGGCAGCCATGCTGAGTTAGAGGCTTCTCTTCAAATGGCTTGTGTGCGAAAACCAAAAGCTCGACGAGACACTATATCTCGCATCACTAAAACGATATCTTGTTCTCTGAAACTTAGCACATTCACAAGAACTGTGGTTGTGGTCAAGCTGAGGATGTAGGCTGGTCACGTCACGTGTGTTTCCATAATCGCTGCGTCAAGCTCCAAGTAACGTCCAAGCTTCAAACTGGAATCTGGTCTCTAAGGTATACCTGGATACCGCCTCAAGCGGAGCAACCCTACAATTTCCGCTCGCTGATCATTGGCCAAGCACAAAATGATTAGTGGATAATCTGCGAGCCGTTCTTTGGCCCAGTCGAAGAGAACCCGACGGCGAAGTCGGTAGGGCTGTGAAACCGAAGTACATTTGAGGCTTTTCTCATTTCTCCGACTTCTAATAACTGACCAAGTCCCAACCCGCCATCACGCACGCGGTTAGCAGGCCTTAGCTCCCTTGCTGTCCGTAACCACCATCCAAATCGGCACCGACCCCATCGTCGACGTCTGAAGGACCGCAGAGCAGCATGTCCCAACGTCTCCGGCATCTCAGATGTGGCGTTTCCGGACTTGAGAAACTGCCTGTTAACCCCGGTCTTGATTGATAGGGTTCTCATCAACCTGAGAAAAGGGGTACTGGTAAGGGCCGCAAGCACGCCAATTACTCAGCATTTCGTGACACTTTTGCGACGCTGCCCTCCCTCAGGCTCCCCTACCACACTTCTTTATCTGATGTCCACCTCTGCTGCTCACGAGGAAGGCGAGCTGAATAACTTCGGTCAACATCTGATTAATATCATCAGTGACTTTCCCAAACACGAGCGCTATAACACCCATAATTTCTCGAGCCCCGTCGGGACGCTTGCATTTCTCTGCCCATCGCGTCACCGAATTATCTTGAAGGTTCCCCCAATTCTTGTAAACGCCTTGTATCTGGGTCCTGGCGTGAGGGTATGAGTCTATGATGCAAAATAGACAAATTATGTTGGAGAACTGTGAGCGCGCGCCCGTGAGTAAATCTTTTATCCCCGGAGTCTCATTTCCAGCCACCACCACTGCATAACTTGCGCCAGGTAGAAACTCAGAACGCATCCCCCTCCCCCTGCTCCGTACGCCAGCAACCTATGCCTTCAGTGTGCACATTCCTGCGGCCGTCAGTGGTTTCATTGCTATTCCCCGCCGCAAGAAGAGACGAAGTGGCGGCCGTAGATATCGTTCTCTGAATCGTGGCATGAGTCGTAGATTGTGCCCACTGCCAAGTGGGTATGAGCGTTCCGAATCTCGGCAGAATAAACCTTCGCAACACTATGGTGCTGTCATTCTCTCATACTTTTAACCGCAGCATGCAGAAACATTTGGTCTCCTGAGACTTGCCACAAAGGCGTGGCACAGTAAGCGAGCTCGAAGATCAGTTATTGATTGGCATTGCGCACCCCAGCAGTAGCCAGTGACCAAATTAGTCTTATCTCTGATTCGGGGTCACCTTTACTTCACGCTTGAAGCATATTTTTCAACCGCCTCGAAATTTCAACTAGACAGAAACCAGTAGCAAATGCAATCGACGCCGGTACTGAGCCTTGGTTAGTCGTACCAGTTGAAGTCCCTAAAGTGGCCTCGGATTCAGTGTACACAAAAACCCATCGAGTGGCAAATCTTTCCTTGATTCTGTCAAGTCAAGTTCCCGCCCGTCACGTTAAAATTGTTCGCGGGAAGCAAACGTAGTGCAACGGAGGCGTGCACATGTGTGTCAGAAAACCGACGTGGATATACTTCTTTGATCTTAGGCAAGTCGAGTTTTGCCTTTGGGTCAAGATGTGTAGAATAGCCACAGGTCTTATACTTACCAAGCCTCATACTCTATAAGTATAGAAATATTACTACATGTGAGAAGTGTCGATATTTGTGATATTTGCGCGGAATGGGATCCCTGGATTTCAGTTTAGCCGACGCCGAGCCTGACATGCCAGTGGGCACGCTGCTTTCTGTTTCCTTACACCCGTATCAAATGCTGTATAGTTGTATCCTATGCTAGTATATAGAAGCACAAAATTCCATCATTCGACGGCGTGGCGTAGCGCAACATCTGCAGCCATATCCATGCCCATTTAGCCTGACCGATAGGCCCGATGTCCAACCCCTGACAGTATCTACCCGCTTCTCAGATCTATCGCAAGCCACATGCTGCTCCTAGTTTCCTATTCGCTCACTTGAGAGACAATGTACTTCATTGGCGGCTCAAGAATACCGGTGTGCCTTCCTCCCCCGTGATCATATTTCCCTACAAGGCTCCTAATCCCCGTCACCTTCTCCTGTCCATCACTTGCCTCTTCCTCATCCGATGCCTCCCTCATCTATTCAATCTGTAGATATACTTGCTCTTTGTATGTCGTAGTCATTACTTCCTTGAAATTCTGAACTGGGAGCTGAAGTCTACCAGAACGACTGCCAACTGCACAAGAGTCAGCGTCAAAGAAAAACTTCAACACTGACACAAGATTGTGGTAAATGTTACGCGCATTCAGGGCCGCAAGAATGAGAGGGTTCTGAAAGAATCTGGACATGAAACTTCGTCGGTTGGCGCGCACGGCCGCTCTAGTATTTCCGAAAACCGTGTGTTGGATGGTAGGGCGCCCAGATACGGTTTCAGGTCCTAACGGCCAGTGGCCTAGCATGACCAGCAATCTGTGATGCCGGCAGCGCAGGTGATGACTTTAAACACTCTGCTTGCCGTCCTGCATTTCTGCATACTCTCCTGTGCTACTCATCGCATGATGCCGACCTTTAACACCTTTGGTACCCACGAGGACGGACAGGTCTTCAACGTCGGACGCGACCAGCTTAGCTTCTGCATGCTAGGCACGACAATCAATTACAACCTGAACTTCTGCATGTGCTGCTCGGCAGCGTTGACCGACTCGGGGCCATCAGATGTCGAAAGTGAGTGCCCCTCGCCAATACGCGTCATGTACTTCCTAAAAATCAGCCACTAGGTTCTAGTGAGGCGGCACACAGTCACAAAGAGTCCACTACGGCTCGTGCAGGAGCCGTGCCACAGGAGGTACTGTCGTTCATCCGAGCACCTTCACCCTCCCATATGGTCCTGAGCGGAGCTTGGGTGTTAGCCCCTGCGCCATCCCCACTTCATCACGCGGTCCAAGAAACACGCGCCCAGCATACGGATATGGAAACAAGTGTGCTCGAAGAATTGGAGACCTATGTCATCTTAGGCATGGACGATATGGATCAACCAGTGCGTGACGATGCGGCCACTACTCTGCCTTGTTTTCAGTTGCTTTCCCAGCCATACATACACTCGCCAATTTCGAGCCCAGAGCTAAACACGACCAGTCGAATATCCAAGCCCAGCTTGTGGCACGGGCTCTGGCAGAAAATTGGCCCACAGTGATTCAGGGCAGTGTGGTCCAGTGATCTGGAGCGCGCGATCAGGCGTGGTGGCGATTATAGAATGCGCGTGTATGCATGAAATCGAGTATTGTATGTATTGTGCTGTAACCAAGGGACCAGATGTGCGGTGTCCGATTGTCCATGAGCCATTGAACAGGAGAAAGTTCAACACCGGGAATTAGTCGCATGTGTAGGTGACCAAACCAATAAGACCGCCTCTATATCCGTCCGCATCGACGTGGAATGACAGACTTATGATGTGTCAGGGATCAAGCCGTCAGGACCAACACAGCAAATCGCCGAGGTAATGCGGGAGCAGAATAAGGTTGCTGCACGAGGTCGCCTGGCAAGCCGAGCAAATTTCCCTCGACTGTTTTGACTGACTCAGATCAGATAGCAGTAGAGGCGCAGAGATAGCTCCCATTTCCATACAGACCTCTATAGAGGGTATCTCCTTTGACGCACACCACTTTCTAAAAGGACAGCCAACCCTTATCAGTCACTCGCTACGCCTAGTGATTGAAATAACACACCAAGTCTAGGGAGACATTTGATTAATTGAAAGCATCCAACATTTGAGGGATGTTGTGGGTAGCTTCGCATCCAGAGAATTTTTGAAGTATTAGTAGAATCAAGCTAGACAAAAAAATATCTTCTGAAATGTGAGCTAAACAAGGTTACCGGATTGCGAGAGATATAATATGTGGGCAGCGGTCGAGGAGCTGCACAGCGAGTATTACTAGAATCAAGATACCCGCAGCTTGGCTGGAACAAGGTCACGCCGTACAGGTGAGAGCGATAGAACGTCTGCGAAACTACGTCAAGTAACATAGCACATACATGATTAAAATGCAAACAGACACCTTCGAGTGTTTGTGCTGCCAAATTACCTCGTGATGCCGCGATGAGGCGCCGTTTTCTTCTTGGAACCCGCGTTGAGTGCCTGAGGGCACAGGCAATTGAAGACGACTCAGGCAAGACAGACGGGTGCAAAGATGGGCGGCCAAATTGTATCTGTTCATCGATGTGCTCATGATCGGGTAGTGTGGATAGCGAACCGAAGACGCGCTGGATGGCGTGTGTGTATATAGGTGACTTTTGAAGGTAAAGAGGCAGATCGCCTGGGCCCGGGTCCGATCGTCATATGTTTGAGATGAGGTACTTTCTGTCTGTTTTGATAGTGACCAGTCCACAGATAAAATTTGGAAATGAGTCGTGATAAGCGAGTCAGACATAACTGCGAGGATATCAGGCATTCTGGATGGTAGTCATTGTGAGGATCCACTGGTTGAGCGTTTACAAACCCCGTCAAGCCTGTCGCTGTCTCGATCCACCACCACTGCCGAGCTGGAGCCTCACTTTTATTCATTCGTCCAATGACTGCATTATATTCTTTCATACGCCGCAATATCTAGGATAGCTGGTATATATACAAAGACATGGGCCTTGGCTTCATCACCTGTCCTCAATGGAGACCGACAACGGCTGAACTGCGCCCTCTGAGTCTACTCTGACTTTTTGGCTCGCGGAGCTAGTTGATCTGGCAGAGGGTAGTTAATGGTGGATTGGATGTGAATATGATCGACAGCTGCATATTCCCGTTTAAAAAGATGATAGGTCAGGTGAGTCAGTTCAACGTATGAAATTTGTGGCCTGACGCGAGAGGCAGACCAGGATGTGTGGTCGAGCCATATGTTTGGCGCAGAATGCACGCCTACTCAAGCTTTTTCGCTGAGGCACATTTCTGTGCTCTGCGGAGACTGACTATGCATTTCGAGGTACGTGCTTATATGACTGGGCGATGGCTGTCGCTGATTGTCTATCAGATACACCACATTCTTAATTCGTTCTGCGTCTACTATGCGCACGCTCTCGATTTTCTGTGTAGAAACAAGATGCCCTCCTCTCATTTCCCCTTCGCGAGCCCAGAGATAAAAATAGATCTAACTACGCCTAGCGCATAAGCCTTGTGAAACTACCTCGAAACTTGGTCAACAAGCTCTGTTTCGTCGCAGCGAGCTCAAACTGACAATAACTCTACCTACATTAGACTATCAGCACCCATCAAGACGTCTATTCTGCCAGTCCACAAGTCACCGCGATCTATACATTCACCTGGCGAGCCAACGAGGCAGTTTGATGATCGTGTTCTCTGCATGGAGATTTCAGGCATACTGCAGGCACGGAGTGGAATTCAGCCAGAAATATGTGGCCATCGGACGGACAGTGTGCTCCTCGTCCCCATAGGCATGGCATCCCACTGGGCAGAATAGCATCAACAGCAACGGGTGTGGCTCCCTTTGACGATAGAGCGCTGCTCAAATCACAGACCGCTTTTTCCACAATCAGCCTTGAATTATTACCTTGCTTCCGCCTGCGTCACATGGAACTTGGGATCGTCGTGCTTCGGCCGCCGACGTTCAACGTTCAATCTCCTACGCATATACCTTTAGCGCGCTCCGATTTCCGATGCTTCATAGCTCTACCGCAACATGTTCTCGTCTTACAAGTGCATACAGTCGTATGTCTATATGATCACTGCAGTTGCCACTCACAGCACCACATCGACTCCAGCAAACACGTCCTGCTGCACGGTAAGCTTCTCAAGCGATTCTACCGAATGCAATGCTGATAACATCATGTCTGTCCAGTCCGTCTAGGTTAATCAGGCCCCAAAGTGTTCAAGATCATTCTCGGCTGCAAGTGGGCCTCATGGGCGTTCTCCGAGGACGAGTGCTTCGCGCACATCAAAGCTATGTACGATCTCGGCATCAACATCTTCGACACGCAAATGTCTACTCCCATAGCGCGTCCGAGATTCTCTTCGGCAAAGCGATCAAGCAGCACAAACTCCCCTGTGATGAGGCTGTCACCCTTACCAAGGCCTTCTTCTCTGTAGGTCGCGACAGCAAGATCCAAGTCGATCGCAGCCCCTTCCAGCTTGACGCAGATGGGTATACGAACCAGCGCGGGCTGATCAAGAAACATATCGTCGACAGCGTTAAGCATAGTCTGGAGCGGCTGCAGCTGGATGATGTGGATATGTTGCAATGCCCTCGATTTGACTGCGCGGAACCGATCGAGGAAACCATGCAAGCACTACATAGTGTCATTCAAGCTGGTTATGCGCGCTATTTCAGAATGTCGGCTTGTTGGGCGTGGCAGTGTGTGTCTTTCTCTCCCTTGTGTTTTGTGGAACCAACGAACCTCGCTACAGCACAGATGATGCAGAAATACGCCCTCATACAGAACCTCACTCCCTTCATCTCGACGCAGAATTAGCTCAGTCTCGCATACCACGAAGAGGAGCGCGAAATGATCCTTACTCTCAAAGTGTGTATCTTTTTTCCTTCGCTTTTCCTGATCACCCACGTGCCTCTTCACTTGATACCCGAATATTTCCTTATATCTCAAGCCTTTTGTATTACGCCCTCATGCGACTTTCTCAATTGCTTGCTGTTTCCGATGCTGATCCCACTTTCGCTTAGGATTTCGGCGTCAAGTCCATTCCTTACTCCTCGCTTGGGGCTGCTCTCACGCCCTATTGACACAAACGGCCACAAAGTGCGGCGAGATTGCTCAGTAGACTCCGAAATTTTGACTCCGACAAGAAAGTCATCAACTGGTATGCCTCTGTCGCTTCTCTCTTCGCACACAATTAAGCTGACGTTCGATAATGGCGTGTGGATTGGAAGCCCTGGCGAAAACGAAGAACGTGGGCATGGCGCAGGTCGCGCGGGCGTGGATAATGCAGAAGGACGGTGCCAGCGTGTTCGTCCTGTGAAGCTTGAGCTTCGAGAACTTGCAGGGTCTGGTTGGTTCGTGTATTCTTTCCATTTTCTCCATTTGGCTATCGTTCTGAGTTGGTGATGTATAGGCGCCGTACATGTTGGCCTCGGCGCTGAGGGAGCGAAGAGCCTAGATTTATACGAACCTCGAGCTCCTATATCTAAACTTGTTAATCCGGTATGCAGGAAGTTGGAGGGAGTATGTACTCGGGTACATACACCAGACATACACTGTCACATGATTTCATTGTCCGAAGGCGCGGACTGTCTCCTTTCGGCCACTACGCTTCCAAAAATAGATACTGCTCCCGAACAAACAAACAAACAAACTTCACCCAGCTGGTTCTGTTATGTGGCGAGTAAGAGATCTATATAAAACATATATTGGTAATGCTTTGATGGAGCTGTCGTGTGAAAGGATAGCACTGAGGTGCGGCCTTGACTGACGGATACCCGTGCCAATGTATGGGAACGATGTGTGATTGTGTCATGGTAATGCCACCGACTGACGCCACAACACATATCCGATTCTATCCACTACGCCACCCGATGAGGCAAGTTGAGCCATGTGATGGAATATCTGTCAAGCGCCTATCCACTTATAGATATTCCCACAAATAGATAACAGGTATCGCCGATCAGCGTGCCTGGAATGTGTTCATTCTAATTGTGTTGTGCGCAGACCCGAAAGAAATCTCATCAGATGGCCTCTTTGGGCGGCGTAGTAAATTTTGTGGCGTGGCATCCCCCCATTTCTTAGCAAGCTATTTAACATCTTCGAATAGAATGTCATAATTTATTCTTCATACTCTCTTGCTCTGTCTTCCTTCAAAGTCCCCACTTCTGACCCACCACCCAATGTCCACTGTCTTCAATACCACCAATACGCATGAACAAGGCGAAGTGATCAACATCGGACACGATCAGCTCAATACACGTGATATCATCATCAATAACCACGTGTATCATATCTACGACCTCACCACATTGCCCGATCCTCGTAATTTTGATTGCTCGACTGCTCCGTGTTTGTTGCTAAAATCATATCATCAGTGGATTTGAGGGCATCGCACTGCGTCGAGGGCCCCGGCGAACATATCACGCTCGCGAATGGCCCTCCGCCACCATACGGCGCCATTTCATCACTACTCTCTTCTACGAAAAAACATCCAGATGTGGAACTCGAAGGTCGAACACCGGAGGATGGATATATCATACTAAACAAAATGGATTTCGCTGGAGATTCTGACGTGAGTGCAATATTAATATGACCTACCAGTCTGCCCTATTGATAATGATTTGACCCGGGGTTTTCCTAGTCGAGTTTAGCATGGCAGGATCCAATCCTCTACCCAGAGATACTAGAGGCACCCGATCGAGCCCTCCTCCAAGTCCGTGCCGGTTTGCGGCTCTGGCAAATATTTGGCCTTTGATGACTTAGAAATCAATGCAGGCTCTGGTACGAGGAAGCTTCCGAGGTATATACTCTCATGTAAAATATGATTATCGCGGATGCCTACCAATCCGTGATCTCCGAGATTTCAATATATTACTGTAGAGTTCATAGCGCTCAGCATGACATTAAGGATTTAGAGAAAGACGGATATGGCCCATATGAGGCCAATAATGCTGCGGGGTGGAGGAGTATTGACAGTGATGAACGCAGTATATTGTATAAGTCGACTGCGTTAGACCATAGTGCACCGTGCTATATCGTACAGGCCTATTTTCCTTTCATACCATTGCGATCCCAGTCCAAGTCCAAATATAGGTAAGTCCTTTCACCCTCTGTTTTTCGTCACTCAGCCCAGCGGAACAGGAGCGCAGGGGGCGCTCAATTGGTTTCCGCATCCGTGAATGGCGTTGTTGCCAACCCCACCTGCTTGTTTCCCGTGTCAAACACACTGTAGAAGCGCTGCAGGAACACGAAGCCATCTGCAAAAATGAGGGTAAGCAAGTGTCTCTCCCAGCGTGTCAAATACGAGAGGCTGCAGCGTCTCAAGAGGGCGGGTAGGGTGCAACAAGAGAGGATGCGAAAATCGGGGGGAAAGTAGACGCACTGATGAAATCCAACCCCTGTCCGACATCGCTGCCCAGGTCGGCGACCACCAAATAAATCTTGGATTCCTCACCACCGAGTGTGCTGTTCAGCTCACGGGGCCAAATTTGCGCATTGGGGTTGAGTTCATAGGACACCTACAGATGAAGATCAGTATGCATTCTCTGCTCATGGCGGGTTCGGAAGCAGGGACAAAAGAGCTCACTTCGCCGATGTTGAAGTATAGTGGCTGCAAATTCTCGAACTGGTCTTGCGTAATTACCAGTAGCCCCGTGGCAGAGTCCAACGCGGCCCCAGTGGCTTTGGTGTACGCCTGGAACGCGCTCGTCGCGAGGAGGAGCAGGGTCGTGCCGGTATCAACGATTCCGCTGGTAGAGTCGAGAACAGCCGTGCCTGAGCCGTACGTGATGGATTGGTCGATCCCCCAATAGCTAGATGCAGGAGCACTGGCGGTGATGGGGACGTATGAAACGTCACCGGTGACCTGCAAAGCAAGCTTCGCTCAGTAATGGATGGTTGAAGAGGAGCAGATCTGGCCTACCTTGGCGGTGTCGACGCCACCAAAATCAAGCTCGCCGTTCGTGGTTCCGATGCTGGTAGAGGGCTGATAGGAGATTCCGATAGAGTCCGCGGCAATTATACCCTGACTGAAGAGGTTGTCGGTGACTGTGGGCACCGAGCTCTGGCCGGAGACGGTGCCACTCGTCAAGTCCACGGGGCCAATGCCGAGAATGCCATCGACATCGGAGAAGCCGGTGGCCGTGGAGGCAACGCCGATGCTCTGGCCTTGGACCACGAGCTCAGGCGCCAGGGAGACCGTGTCTGTGTACTCGGTGCCGCTGAACGAGCCGCTGCCATACGACACGGTGACCTTGTTCCCCGTGCTTTTGGAGGTGCTGGTGCGGACATACTTGGTCCCGGCACCGACCCAGGTATTGGACGACCCGGTGTCGATGAGGAGCGTATACTGGGTTGCCGGTTCCCCGACACCCACAGAAGCAGTGTAGGTGACGCCCGAGTCAGTGACATCGACGCTGGCAGCTGTCCCGCGTGTGGTGCCACCGGAGAGGAACTTTGATGCGCGGGCACGGTCGCGGACGAGGATATCTCGGAAGCTCGCTGAGGAGACATGGGCGGCGAATGGCAGAGATCCAGAGGTTGACATGGCGGACGGTTTCAGTCGTTATACAGAGGATAGGCGACGACGTATTGGACTTTATAGCAAGTAGGGGATCACGTGCAGGTGCTATCATTGGATCCAGTCTGCGGAGTCTGATTGCGATAGATAGGGGATGATAGGAAAGCTGAGGCTTAGGGGCAGCAGGAGAATCAGAAAGTTTCTGTGATCAAAAATTGGGCACTGACGATAACGAGGAAGGACGTCAATGACAGCGAGATTACTCGGAATAGCAAGAATGCATGTGTATCACTGACGCCATAATGCGTTCTGGACGAAATGGAAGAGCTATGATCTCATCTCGATCACAGGGACTTCAGAACTACCTGAGAAGCTGCACGACAGCTATCACACAGCATCAACTAGAGTGAAGTTGCTCACCGATTCGGGGAAAAGTGGCGATAGTGGAGCCTGCTGTGCATAGTAAAGTGTTGGAGACGGGATGCCGATCGAGGCTTAGTGGGGAATCTAGAGCGTAGGCAACGAGGCAGCAAGCACTAGTGGCCGGATAGAGTGTCATGTGTCCTTTAGTGATCTCCCTCTTCGGTTCCCCTTTAGCAGTGCAATGACAGGCGCTTCGCAAGGAGCAACTTAGGCTATCGAAGGAAAGCTACGTCATGCAGATGGGCTGAGTGAATCGACCCGCGAATCACCATCTTGACGCTGCAAAAAGATTAGTTCATAGTGCTACAATCTGATCTCTGCCTCATTCATCCTGCCGCAGCTGAGTCTAGTCTGCACCTACGCATTGCGGATCCGTAGTTCCCCAACGATGATTCATATCTGATTTGCTGGATTATCGCTGCCTTTCCATCATTGGCCTCGTGCTCCAGCTAAGCGTGCAAGCATGGCTGGGTGATGCTCCTGTTGTCCCCATGTCTATCATCGGCTGCCCGATCATTGACTATCCAGAGCGGGGCCTTCGGTTCCCCATGGTTCCAGAGACAAATTTTCCCGGCACACCACCACCAACCAACACGCATGTAATCCAACAGCGATGAGGACTAGTCGATCAAATTCTGACGGAGATGGAACGGCAAGCTGATCTTCCTGCTTGTGATGTTTTGCAGTGTTCTTCTTCCTTTTGCGCCCGCATTCCCGCACCAGCGGGCAAACCCGATTATCGTATCCACTGCTCAGATCGCCAGCAGACGCCCAAACTACACTGGTTCGGTGCGTGACGCGCAGATCTCCGAAGAGGTAGATGCAAGAGAGCAGAGAACGATTCAGGTTGAGAAGAGTTCCGAGCAGACGAGTTGCAAAGGTTGGCACATTAAAGGAGCGCAAAGACAACAATTGGCTCAGTGTTCGGCAGGCACACAGGTAGCCAGGTGCAGATTGATGAAAATAGTTGTTGAACGATGGTCGTTCAAGCAGGACAACAGTAGAGATTTCACTCGGCGTTGAAGGGGGGCTTCATTTAGTGGTGCATATACTCGAGGAATGGTGGTGAATGTCGTGTGAAGGGCTTTGAAAATAAGGCGCGCATGACAGGGGCTACCTCCTTTAGACTACTACGCTTCCCAAAATGGACATGTCATCTTCAGTCCCATCACCAGTGATTGTATATATCGAGTGTAGGAAGATAGATGTGATGTCACTGTGGGCATGAATCCATCGAATAGTCCACGGTTTGATGCAGATCATAAAAAAGATGAAATTGATACACTGGGACATGCTGGAGTTCCCGAGAATACGACAGGTGTGTCGGCCGCGTATTACAAGACGAGCTACCTCTTAATGTACTTGATTCCTCGCTCCCCATATATTCTCTGCCGTTCGCGTTCTCGTATATCAGACATTTCCCGTTTTTCTAGCATGCAAAGCCCGTCATAACCACGAGCCTTTGCTGCATGCGCTCCTGCAGCTCGGCGAGGCCCGGGGTGATCATCTTATGTGGGTGATGTGCGGCCAACCCACACCCCTACGGCGGCCCAGGGATCCTTATCTTCTGTGGGGCTCCTGCTCATGCCCAATCCCAGCGTAAATAGCGAGCATGTCGTGGCGCGGCGTCGCCTCCGCAGTGATGCTGTGCTTCTGCGGCGATACCAGAGACAACATGAACTTCGCCCTGCTCAACTGGGGCGGCCTCATTGGCGAGAAAAACACGAATAGAGATAAGAGGGGATGATGAGATGGTGGTATCGAATCTTTAGGGGGAAGAGAGCCGTAGGGCACTGAGAGGAACCTGGGGACTAGACCGGGGGAGAGTGGTTCAGGTGTCGGTGTGATGGGCCATAGAAGTGAAAGCTTGGGTTGCGTGATGACATAAGGTTGAAGGTCATTCGGATATAGTCGCGTTGAGTGCGCGAGAACGAGCTACTGCGAGGTCGGATGGTGGTTTGGGGTGAAATGGATAAGAGTGCCTAGTGGGAAAGTGGAGTTGACCAGTTTCACGGGAGCCTGATAGGAGGCTGAAAAGGCGGAGCCAACGTATCAAGGTGAGCACAATGACGAACTGGGGGCAACGAAAGGCAACGAAAGACAAGACACACCGGGAGCACTCAGTGACCCTGCAGCATTACCAGAACTCGGTCATGTTGCGAAGGCAAGGACAGAGGGGCGTCCGCAGTCTACGCCAGTGCCAGTGGGCATATGCGAGGGTGACATCTTCTTGTTGTGAGATGTTTGTAAGGCGAAGAGGGCAATTGACAGCGTTGGCGGCGAGATGCAAGATAACATCACGTGCTCTCTATTTTACAGCAACACGAGGACGCTGTCAGTGTCATCTTGCGCTCAGCTCTTTCCACTACAACATGGCAGAGACCAGTTCTGTCTAATAGAAGACAGACACTCAGATTCTGCTACAACACTATCTCGTTCCTCGATGAATGAGACTGCTCACAGTGCCGCACTGTCGACAGACGCTGCAAGGGAGGTCGATGGGGTGATACTGAAAGGAGAGAAAGTAGCATCGATGAAACACGACGAGGCACCTGGAGTGAAGCATGTGAGACATGAAAACCGGGTAGATCACATTTGTGCATGCAAACCATTGATATTTCCAGCTCATCTTCTCTTCGCAGACGATCAATACATTCGGCGTCTCGGGGAACGCCAATATGGTCAACATTGCCGGGGATCATATTACGCACATCAACAGTGAAATGGAAAAGGAAAATGGTCTGTCCTTGGGAGGTTTGAGTTCTGCACCCAGTATCCTCTCAATATTCTTTTCTAGCCAAGGAAGTGTACGACTGGCTGGCAGCGCCGGATGTCTCGCAGAGTTATAATGCTGCTCGCAAGAAGCACCTAGAAAACACTGGCTCCTGGTTTCTGGGTGACACGAAATTCTCAGGATGGAAAAAATGTCCTGAAGGGATACTTTGCATTTACGGAGTTCGTAGGTACTATTTGTGTACGTCTCGTGAACACTTTTCAGCAATTCGCAGCTTTCTCAGTAGTGACAAGGTCAGTGCACTAGCGGGCTGAGATCCAGATTGCAAAAATCTTCAACTACACATTTAGCATTTTTATGGATTTAAATGTCGAGAGGTAAGTGCGTCGGGCATCGACCGACACGACGATGCAGTTCTTACGGCATTGGTTCACCTTGTGAACACTTTGGTCACCCATCAGTCACGCTCCGCAGGCAGGAGCCTCGTGTTATTTTGGTGCAGTGTCTTGTCACTCATCGTGTCACACATGGTCAAGTTTTGTGTATTTTTCTTCGCGAATGGCCACTCCCCTTCACCTGATGGGCGAAAAACTCTCTCTACACACTCTTCAACATGTCTATGCATATCCCAATATCTAACCGGACCAAAACATCTTAAGGATCTTTCGGATCTGGCTCTTCGGCTTTTTTCGACAGTCAAATTTTCTGCTTGTTTGCTCTCTCCCGTTTCTTCCTCGCCAGCTACACACATTCTGAGTCGGCAGTTCATGTAGATATTTACCGTTGTATACGCCAATTAAATTTCGTGATTTTATGTGAAGCGCAATAAGTCTAAACCGCGAGTGTTCACAAGCTGAACCCTGTTCACATGACGTACATGAATAGTACCATCCGCGAAAGACTTCCGTCCCACTGATCGAATATCCGACTCCCAGCTGGATGCGGGAAAACAATATTATGGTGCGCTTCACTGCTCTAGCTATAATTTCTCTCTGAGACAACACCGAATCTCTCACGCAGCTCATCTATCATCGAGGATGTCAAAGAATCATGCACTGGTTACGCCTATTTCTTCTTTGATAACAGAAATTCCGACCAAGCCCTTGTTCGTTACGAAAATCTCTTGCGGTCTTTGCTGTCGCAGGCGGCGTATCGCGGCGGCAAAATCCCAGATGTTCTAAGGGACATGTATAACTCGCACGGCAGCGGTCGCGAACGCCCGTCCCTCAAGTCTCTTCGAGACGTTTTTCAACAAGTGATCAACGAATACGACCGCTTCTATATAATGATAGACTCACTAGATGAGTGCGAAGACCGGTTTGAGCTTCTTGACTGGATTCAGTACTTCGCGAGTAGTAACATGGAAAGGGTTCATCTCCTATTCACAAGCCGGTTGGAACCTGACATCACAAACCGTCTCTCTTCCATCGCTCGTATCGATCTGGTGAATATCCAGGGACTCATTATCCGCGGAGACATCTCGGATTTTGTGGACAAGCGGCTGTTGTTGATTAAGACATGGAACAAACCAACTAAAGAGTTGGTGAAGACCACACTAGTTGACAAAGCTGACGGAATGTGCGCGTACATCCTCTTACACTCAATTCCATTTAACGAGACCCCGTATAGGTTTAGATGGGTAGCCCTGCAGGTCGATGAACTCAGGCGTTGCTTAAACCCCAAAGATGTCAAGAAACAACTCAAGATATTACCGAGGACGTTGGAAGAAACCTATGACCGTATTCTTGCCAAGAGCCAACACCCCGATAATCTACTACAGATGCTGCACTGGCTGACGTTCTCCATCCGCGATATGCGACTCGCCGAATTGGCCGATGTTGTTTCAGTGGATCTGCATGCAGAAGACGGTCCATGCTATGACCCTGATCTTAAGTATGGGGACAACATCACGGCATTGGCTGTATGCTCGGGCCTCGTCACTGAATCTCACGGTAAGTATTATTATCCGCACTGGGATTGACATCTGACGCACAGCCGTAGGCATCGTGAAACTGAGCCACTTCTCCGTCAAGGAGTATCTCATATCTGAGCGCACCAAAGCTGATACGGCAGTATTGTTTGCCATCAACGAACAGATCTCGCACTCCGTCATTGTTCAAACTTGTCTTGCCTATCTCTTAAGCTTCGACAAGAACGAATCCATCGTCGAGGGTATTGGCCCGTTCCCACTTGCTCTGTATGCGGCACAATGCTGGTTCCGCCACTATCAGTCTGTACAGCACCCCGAGTCTTCTCCTGTTCAGACCCTTCTTCCCAAATTATTCTCATCTTCGACCTACGCAATGGTCAACTGGATACGACTGAATGATCCGGAGAGTAGTCAGTGGTGGTGGGTCCGGCCAAATCTCGACATTCGAGCTGCTGATATTGCTCAGCCACTCTACTATGCTTCTTTTCTTGGCCTTAAGCATATAGTGGAGGATCTATTGGACTCTGGGGCAGACATCAACTCCCGCGGTGGGAAACTGGGTACCCCACTGATAGCTGCAGTGCAGAGAGGTCGAATGGAGACCGTGAAATTGCTTCTCAGCCGGGGAGCCGATGCCAGCCTTCAGACGGGTCAATTTATGACTGCATTGTACACAGCTTCAGAAGAAGGCCACTTTGACATTGTGCAGGCGCTTCTCGACTACAACTCCCAAACAAATGTGGG
Organism: Athelia sp. TMB; assembly: GCA_014898675.1. Taxonomy (NCBI): domain Eukaryota; kingdom Fungi; phylum Basidiomycota; class Agaricomycetes; order Atheliales; family Atheliaceae; genus Athelia; species Athelia sp. TMB. The sequence goes on from JACXVL010000066.1 coordinate 45,064, forward strand.
CGGCGAGACTGCAAACAGTGCACTATCCGAAGCGGCATACACAGGCCATACCGAGCTCGTGAAACTGCTGCTCAAGCACGGCGCAAATATCAACACCACCAACGATGAAAGTCGGACGGCATTGCAAAGAGCGTCATTCCAGGGCCACATCGAGATTGCGAGGCTGCTGCTAGAGCGCGGAGCAGATGTTCGCTCTCGAGACCTGAGAGGAGACAGTGCATTATCTGAAGCGGCAGGCAGAGGCCATACCGAGCTCGTGAAACTGCTACTCAAAGAGGGCGCGGATGCCAACATCACCAACAATGACGGCAGGACGGCATTGCATAAGGCATCATGCTGGGGCAACATCAAAATTGCGAAGCTGTTAATAGAGCACAGCGCAGACATCAACTCTCGGGACAAGAGCGGAGACACCGCGCTGTCAGAAGCAGCATATAGAGGTTATACACAGCTCGTAACACTGCTTCTTAAGCAGGGCGCGGATGCCAACATCATCAACAATGACGGCAGGACTGCGTTGCATGAAGCTTCAGGCTGGGGAAATGTCAAGATTGCGAGGTTGCTGCTAGCGCACGGTGCAGACACTCAGTCTCAGGACAAGATGGGAGACACCGCACTGGCCAAAGCGGCATACAGAGACCATATCGAGCTCACGAAACTGCTGCTTGAGCACGGCGCAGATGTTAACATCACCGACAATAACGGCCAGACTGCATTACATCGAGTGTCATCCCGAGGTCACACCGAGATTGCAAGACTGCTGCTCGAGCACGGTGCAGAAATCGACTCTCGGGACGAGAGGGGAGACACTGCACTGTCCGAAGCGGCATGCAGAGGCCACACACAACTCGTGTCGCTGCTTCTTGAGCGGGGCGCGGACTTCGGCATCACCAACAATCGTAGTGTCACTGCATTGCAGAATGCGTCCTGCCTGGGCCACGCGCACATTGCGAGGCTGCTGTTAGAGCACGGTGCAGACATCCATTCTCGGGACTGGGCAGAAGACACCCCCCTGTCAGAAGCGGCATACAATGGGCGTACCGAGCTCGTGATGCTATTTCTCCAGCGAGGTGCCCGGATTGAAGAAGGATACCCTGCGTTGCATAGAGCGTCAAGCCGAGGCCACACCAAGGTTGCCAGACTATTACTGGAGCATGGTGCAGATGTCAACGCTCGAGACAAAGATGGCCAAACAGCGCTGTTGAAGGCATCCTCCGAAGGTCACGATGAGACCGTGCGACTGCTGATAGCATACGGGGCAGTGCAATCGCGAGATGTGTGTAGCTGTGATGCAAGTAGCAGAGAAGTGGTCGATGATGGAAGCGCCGAGGATGGAGATACCATTTATTACGATTGTGAAACCAGGGTTGGATAACATTTCGTTTACGACTGATAAAGTGAATGAATCGAATGGCCAGTCACGCAGTATACATTCGTAGATATACATAGCTCATTATTACATTTTGTGTAAAGTTCAATAAAGTCGTCCTAGTCGGATAGCAGTCGTGGTCGGATGGCACACGTGTTCGTGGAGGACATATTATATTCTAAGTGGAGGATGTAGTCAGATGCCAGCTAGGCAACGACGGGGCCATGGGCGCGAGGGAAGACCATAGACAGGTGCCCAATGCGAGTGGGGGAGTAAATATGATGCTAGGTGGATTGCACGATGAGAAGTAACCAGCAATCCGACTGAAAGTTTCGTCACATGTAACAGTACGCTGACCTTGGGCCAAGCCGCTCATGGCGTGAAAGCGGGGCTCAAGAGCGCTCGCCGCAAAGGCGCAATAGGCGGCAACAGGCGTCGACGACGAAAGGAATGTCGCAAAAATCGAAATTCGGTTATAAGACCGCATCAGGGGTTATAAGCCCCCGTCAGGCCGTCAGGCACTCGAAACCCTTGTAAGCGACAAAGATGCCTTATCCGGTCTTATCAGACCTTACGAACCTGACCACCGCTGGTCATGCATTATCACGCTTATCAGGTCTTATGGCGGTTATCAGTGCTGATCAGTGACCCATGCTGGGGGGTCATAATGCAAAAGAATATCTTGTTATGGCCTCGCACCATCACACTGGTTTTTTCTTCTGGAGCTAGTACTTTTGTAATGCAGCTGCTTGTCGATATCAGTGGTTCTTAGGACTGTATTTAATTCATCTATTGTCTTGCTTTTCATTGGGATTGAACTCAGGGCACTCTTAGACTTATTTTTCTTACATCTCAACTCAAGGGCTCAGTTTGCAGGTCGACTACGCGACTGTAATTAATTGTGCTAGTGCCGACACCAACTCAAGCTCTCCATTGGCTGTGGCAAACTTGAACATCGTCTGCGCGCGGATTTGCGGCTTGTATCGGTGCATGCTGCCATCTGGCGAGGCCCGTGATGTGGCCTTTGTTCGCATGTTCTCGCGCAACGATTGGAGACCACGCACCGCATGGAAAGGCTGCGATGTTCACGAGGAATCCCGAACTTACAGGTTTGTCCTCGCACAATATCTTGTTCGTGGTGCACACATGATTCCGGCTTTTTATGGGCCCACTAAGGTGGCAAATGAGCGTTTCTATTTCAATGATTTGATTGACTACGACATGTTTCTACGAGCTGGCAATTGATTGGTTTATTCAAAGTTTCTATCTAGTTCTTTTGGTTAACCACAGCGTCTCAGGTAAGGCTCCAACCATTCAGTTTCCATTTACTTGCGGAAGGAGGAAAGTCAAGATGAGATCATAATTAACAATTTTCTGAGGTACCTCTGGCATACAGAAACTCATACCAGCAGGACCTGAGAGTAGCCAGTGAGAGACGCACAAACTGGGCTTGCTTTGCTGGATTCTGAGAGGCCCGCCAACAGCTGCACAGCCACAGGTTCTCAGGCAGGTAGCGCCGAGAACCGCACGGGGTCTCACAGCCTTCGTACCGCCACTGCAGTAGCTGATGAGGCCTGATCATGGCCTGACAGCCCCTGGTAAGGCTCCCCGCCAACGCTGATAAGTCCTTACAAGGGCATCAGCCTCCGTGAGGTCTGATCAGGTATTTTTGATTTTTCCGACAAAGACTTGGCGACTGTCCGAATTTCCATTTTGATTCCATTGTACACGTGACTTACTATGCAAGACTCCCATGAAGCTGGAAAGAACCTGATCTTTGATCACTGATCTGACCCAGCGCACTTTCTTCCACCCCTCCGACCTCTCTTCTCCCCACCGAGTTCCTCAGTCAGAATGCCTGCATTGCCAGAAATAGACGAGGTCGAGAGCGAGTCTCAATCACTGCATTGCTCTGAACTATGTGCTGACGGGAGGGCCTTCAGACGAGCAGCGTATGCTCCGCGGCGAGCTGTACTACGCATTCGCACCAGGCCTCACAGTCAAGCGCTCCCGCAGTCACGCGGCCTGCAATCGGCTCAACCAAGCTGCAAATGTGGCCGGGGGAAACGTCAACATACCGCGCCGCGAACGCGTCAGGTTGTGGCGAGACATTCTCGGACTCGAGCCGCCCAGGGACGATGAAGACGAGTTTGACGATCCGCACGTTGACGCACCGATGTGAGGCCTACCCACCGATTCGAAGTGAACCTCGCTGAACGCTTGATGCCTTTCTGCCTCGACTCCAGCTTCGTAGATTACGGAACGAACTTCTCGGTCGGCGCAGGCAGCTACATCGGGCCAAACGCCAGCGTCCTGGACACCTGCCGCGTCAGCATTGGCGAGCGCACACTGATTGGGCCGAGCTGCGCGTTATACGCGGCCAACCACCCACTCGATCCGGCAGTGCGAAGGGGCGTCGAGGGCCCGGAATGCGGCAAGCCCATCACCATTGGCTCGGACTGCTGGTTTGGTGAGTTCATGTTGATGCCCGACCACGCGACATCTCATGATAAGTCCGTTTTGTCAAGGTGGAAACGTGATCGTTTGTCCTGGAGTCAGAATCGGGAATGGTGTCACTGTGGGAGCTGGTTCGGTCGTGACCAAAGACGTGGAGGACTATGTCGTGGTGGCCGGAAACCCTGCGCGCGTCGTGAAGCGGCTCGAGAAGCCGAAGGCAGGGTGAAGTCGGAGGACAGTGGCACATCCGAGTAGGTATATGCTCTGGATGATAGCGGCCTCGGTGAACTGCGTATTTGCAACCTACTTGTTTGATCGCGAAAAGAAAAATTCTCGGCCGTGAGAGGCATTTTGCGCTGGCTACAGAACTAGGAGCCGGTTTCAGAAATACCTGCTGCTCATCGCTCGGGTCAATAAGAGCAGGATCTGTGCTGGTGATGCATGCGCAGAAGGTGGTCGCTGGACAAAAGGGGAAGGCAGAGATTAGTTGGACAGAGGTGAATGCGAATAAATGGCTTTGAGGGACAGCATGACGACGGGTTGGGACTCTTGCGGGTGGGATGTCGAATCAGAATGATGAATTTGAGACGACCGAACGAATGATCAACGAGTGGCCTGTGAGCCTCAGTAAAAACGATAAGTCAGCCAATTTCGAGTGAATGTTGTAGAACGGGTAAAGGAAGTCTGAACGTTGGTCCAGAAAAAGAGGTGTTGATGGACCTTGATGGACCTCATACAACGCCCGCGCTGTGAACAGCAGGTCTCCTTTGAGCCGCTACGCTTTCCGAAATAATCATCCTCGCTTGACCGCCCTCTGTACCTTGTGATTCAGTTGGTTGTCTTGCTGCCGTCTCGCTGGTTGTAATCGATTACATGACTATTCAGAAACTGTCTCGATGACCCCTGCGTGTTTCATTTCGTCAAGTTTGTCCTCAGCAGCCCTTTTTGCATCGCGCGGTAGCCCATCCGAAGAGCGATATGGGCGACGGTTTTGACCATAGAATGAGCTGTTTTCCAGGGTATCTTTATTGCAAGGGAGTGACAAGACTTCACGAGTAGAGCATTAGAGGGCAGGGATGCGCTGAAGGCAGCCTACGATCTGGTGAGCTGGTCCTAGATCTCTGATGCGACTCCTCTTTTAACACTTCATTCTAGCCAATTCATTCTAAGACCTCATTACTACTTCTTTGATTTCCACTCAAATTCTTAGGCAGTCAGGGCAACGATTTGTATAAGACAAGGCTTCGGACGACGACCTTCAACGTTCAACGCTCAGAACACCTTGACGGACAGGGCACTCTCGACAACTGCTGATCCAATCTGTGATGACCCTGTACCAGATGGCCGTACTCCATGGTAGTGCAGGGTCTCTCTCTTCTCGAAAGGACCGACGTTCGTCGTGTTGTCTGCCGTTCATACCCATCAAGGCTCAGCCCGATCCAGCACCGCTGACTGACGCGCCTTCAATGCTGTTCTCGCTCGCTCGTGTGCCAGCGCACCAAATATCAGAGCCGACATGGACGCATTCCCGACGCAACATATGACATGCTCGACACTCCAGTTACTAGGTAAACCACCATCTCCTTCTTTCACCCACCTATCTTGCTCATCATTAGTCTCGTCAGAACGTCTACTGTGTCCTCGATCCGCACGGCTTCCAGGACTGCAGTTACCCTGCCTACCCAAGGGCCGACTTCATCCCCCTTCAACATCCTATTGCCCATACTAGCATTCTGTGTTACGTAGCCAGTGCAGGTACGCCACAGTCTCGCTATTATGCCATGTTTATATTCGTGAGGCTAACTTTCAGTGCTCTTCCCAGCTCCAATATAGCGGCTATCCGACTGCTTCGCTTCCCATCAGGATCACATCTGCAGCCACGGCCATTGCACCGCGCAAATATACTCTGGAGCGCTCTCGTACGTGATGTAGAAGTGGGAAGCGGCATCATGAATGGCACAAAAGAACATCCCGAGGGTGTTGATATCAGCGGATTCGGGCAAGGGGCCAGGGAGACGATATATGCCCCTAGGAGGAACAGGATGGTTATCGCTGGCTTTGGGGTATGGCGCATGAATGGACCTCAGCTGATCTACCCATGAGGCGGAGACGAGAGACCCTGAAGCGTGACTGTGCCAGGCGAGCATGCTTGGATGCGGCTTCGTGACCGTAAGGCCCAGGCGCGTCCTCTCATAAACCGCATTGCGCAGTTAGTGTGACTTCACTCGGATGTGGGCACTATACTCGGATCCTGGATGAGGGTGCGAGGACGCAGAAGCTGGCAGCTGAGCGCTGATGCTGCGGATGGAGATGATAGGCAGAGATCGGTGGACGGGCGGCTTGGATGGCGCGCGTATATCCGAAGAACCTCGACACGGGGAGGCGACGGATCGTCTCGGCCCGATCACGATCTGGCACACCAGGCACCGCGGGTGCGTCGTCAAATTTAAACCTTTCATTTTTCAACATGACCACATCCTCGATTATCGTGTACCGCAGATAAATTGAGCGAATCAAATGATATCGCCCACCTGCGCGTCACGTTTGTCGTGCAATGAATCGTGATCGTGGTCCCATGACACATAAACGGTCCTTGGCATCAGGCGCTGGCGACAAAACTAAGCTAATTCCGAACGACAATAAATCGCCCCGGCCGTGGTCTCTGGTTATCTTTGCTAGGGCCTCGGCACTCTATTTCATCCTCATACGTACCCCCTTCTCTGACAGAAACAGAAGTACACGTTTTCAGGGAACCTTCGTGGGATGCTTCTCCAACAAGGATCCAGCACGGTCCACTTGGATTACACCTTCCACATAGGTCTTTTGCCGGGCTCATAGCTTGATTCGGGCTCAGCGGAGTGCCGCTACCCAACACGATGTAAGCGTGCCTCTCTTGTTCGCTTCAGCTTCTATCTTGCTCGCTACCGCTTTGAGTGGCGTTTACACGATGTACGCGTGCCTCTCTTGTTCGCTTCAGCTACTATTTTGCTCGCTGCCGCTCTGATCTTATCCGCTAACGATCTCATCTTATTCGCTGACACTTTTATTTCACCAAATTCCCCCTCTTATCCGATTTTCATCAGCCCTTGATAAGACGCGTTGTCGCGATAGATCTCCTAACACATTCCCAGCACATCAAGAATCGCAATCCTACACTCTACGCCTTGAATATGCCTCCGCCAGTGCATCCAGCCATCCTCTCCACCCCACAATACCTGCAAGCGAAGGCAGCATGTATTCAACAGGTCCAAGAAATCGTTACAGAGCGCACAGTCAATGGTGTCATAACGCAGTGGAGGTAAGCTTGTTCCCCATATAGTCTGCCCACTGTCTATTGCTCACGATACGCTGCCTTCAATCCGCTATGCACTATTCAGGGACCCAGATTTCGATATCGCAGGCAACGACGATGCACGCAAGAAATGCCTATACGGAATTCGGCCGGAATATTCATATGACAGTGGGCTCAGCGACACTCCCAAGCGTATTTCCGATCTCTTCAAGAACCCCGTATTCGTCATAGACTACGGCAAGCCTCAACCACCTGTGCAGGGAAAACTTCTCGGCGATTGTTGGTTCCTTTCTGCGGTGACGTCCGTGGCAAGAAACAACGAATTCAGTGATGCGGGGGAGTCATGGCTGCAAAAAATCTGTGTAGCGGTTTGTCTTTGTTCTTCTTCTGCTGAGACTATCACTGATAGACACGATGATGGCTAGAAAAATGAGGCAGTCGGGGTGTACGGCTTTTTGATCTTCCGCGATGGGCATTGGGCCCCTGTCGTTGTCGACGAGTGAGATTTTTGCCTGTACTTTCATCACTCAATCTGACCTTTCTACCCAGCTGGCTGTTTACCAACGACGAGAACCCGGCGCTTCCACACTTTGCAAGGTCTTCTGATTCGAGAGAAACCTGGGTATCTCTCCTTGAGAAGGCGTTTGCGAAGCTGCATGGCGACTATTCCTCGATTGATGATGGCCTAACGCACGAGGGTCTTCAAGATCTGACTGGGTACGTCACAAATCTTCGGTTCGATGACGGAGCATTAAACAGCATTCTCCATACAGAGCGGTAGCCACTCTCATACCAAAGAACTTCGTAAGCATGCCCCCTTTATGATACTTCCCGTGCATAAACATTCAATGATGAAAACGTTAGCATGATGGTGATGACGGTGACCCTGGTCTCTGGCAAAAGCTGCTCCGCGTAACCGAAGTCGGAGATCGGCTTTTTGGTGTCTTTCGCCCTTTTCCCGATGTTGAAGCGGTTGAGGAGGAGAAGGCGGGGGTTGTAACAAAGAAGCTCCTACATAAGGTACAACATGGGCATGCTTATACTGTTCTCCGCACAGTGGAATACCAAGGGGAGAAGTTTGTGTTGCTTCGCAATCCTTACGGGCGCAAGGATATGGGAGTGGAAAGAGATTTCGACCCCAACTGGGAGAAAATCGGGACAGGGCAGGAATGGGATGACTTCAGGGCCCGGTGGAAGAAATTCGACAAAAATGACGGTCACAATCGCAATGGCGTATTCCTCATGCAGTGCAAGTTTCTTCATCAGTTTTCTCATTCGCTTTGTTCTCTAACAGCTCTCCTTTTAGATAACCAGTTCCGCGTTCACTGGGAGTCTTTCTTTGAGGCTCGTCTCTTTGGACCAGAATGGGATTTGGCTACACTTTGGTTGCGAGTTCAGGGCGCAAATCTTCCAGAAGACATCACCGTTTGTACGTCTATCCAGGCCAAGCTATCAAACTATGAGATCAATGACATCCACTTTATTTACAGTCTCTTTCGCTATCAACGGAGCCAGCCCTGCTGCAGTAGTCATTTCATTGGCGCAGCTGGACAACCGATACTACCAATGGGCGGAATTGCTGCCCAACGTCTGGCACACTCTTCGTTTCAAACTAATCCGAGTCGATAACGACCAAGTTTTGCATGACTCGGAGACGAGAGGAACGAATCTCCAAGGTCGTGACCGAATCATTTGGCAGGAGTCGGACGGTCTTTTGAGCCCAGGAAATTACACTGTGCTCTTGGTAAGTTTAAGTCTCTTCTCTTGTGACATACTAACGAATCATGCATATTAGAAAAATCCAGGACTCATTCACAAAGATCGGTTTGGCTCCTTGGAAAAGTCCGACACCCAGTGGCAGTACAGCCTCCACGACGATGACAAACTGTTCATGCCTGGGGAAGCCGTAAGCATGGATGTTGAGCTACACAATCAATTTCTAAACCATCGCCGTAGAATTGGACATCGCATAAAGAAACAAAATACCAACAGCTATTAGTCAATCAGAGGAACAATCGCAGCATTGCGGCAAATATAAATAGTAAGCTTCCCAATTTACGCTTCCGCAATAACCTTCTCATTTTTTGCGTGAAATAGATTCAGATGGGACGAAGTATGGCGGATTTTGGCTAACTGTCTCCAGCACAAGCTGATATGGCATCTTACAGTGCTCACGATGCCAGCAACAGCTTAGCCGATACCAAACGTACGGATGTTGGGATCACGCAACAATTCGTACACGAGTACTACCGATTGCAGCAAGTCAAGAACGCCAAAACCAAAGAAGCAGCTGAAGCCGCGAAGGCCGCAGAAGAAGCGAATGAAGTTGACAAAGGGGTCAAATCAGACGCGAAGCTCACAGCCGAAGCAGCCAAGGAGAAGGCCGTCAATGAATTCACATCAAGCCAAGCTAAACTGGATGAATATCGCGATGCGATTAGAGAAGCTGCCGCCGTCTATGTCGGTTTGAGGGTTTACTCAAAAAGGGCAGAAGGAACTGTAACTTTGGAGCCTGGACCAGATGTTCCTAAACCGCCTTCGTCTTCCGAGTCGAAAGTTTGATGTCTATGGGCCGCCTTTTCTCTGTACCAGTATCGCTTCCGTGCCAGTTTTTACATGCTACACATTACGATCCATTTCCAGCTGCTCTGCTACGTGTATACATTTTGTTCCTCGTGTTTCATAACAATGTACAGTTTTTTCAACGTGATTGTTAGAAATGCATTTTATACATACCTATTCTCAAATTCTGCAAATATATTTGCACAACCTATATGTAGGCGGAAGAAGCCCGTCCTAGTCGCCGCAAGTCAGGCTCCTTTTAAACCCTAAGCCTAACTTGATCTTGAGCGCACAAGCGACGTGAGGGATACAATACTAACTGATGAGAAATTCAGCGTTTTCCAGACCCAGACCCACACAGAACTTCAGTATTCTCCCTGGTTCGCCGGTATCTTGAGACCGCCCGCCACGCTCAAACCACGAACTATGCTGCCGACAAAGTAGGAGCGAGGATGGTAAGTCTCCGATACCTCGAGCGTCCTCGAAGTTGGTGGATGAGATAGTAAGCGATGATGCGCCACCTGGGAGGTGCAGGGGCAAGAGTCGACAGTAGCAGAAAAGACATTTTGAGGGCTGATATTTGCGTTGCTTCCCGAGATCGAGAGAGGTTCTATTTATGCTATATGGGACGGGCAATTACATAGACTTGGAAAGGATCTGACAAAACCTGCAGAGAAGGCTCGGAGATGACAATCGGGACTCGGTGTCCTTCAACAAGTTTGCGCTTCCCAATGTATCCAATTGCAAATCTTCTTTGCTTCTGTTTGTTTCCCACCATAAGATCTGTGATCACTTTCGACCTCTTCCGAGTCCCAACCTTCATGCTTCTGAAACCAAGCTATTATTTCCTCACCACAGCATGTATTGCATCTTAACGCTTTACTTTGTATGAAGAACAATATTCGCGACAGATTCAAGTAAGGGCTTGTGTAATCTAGAACCGCTGATGCGTACATGTAGGGGGAAAGGAGTGGACGACGCGTGTGAAGGACACAACTCGAGGTATCCGGAGAACGAGGCCTGCTACGAACGAACCAGTGGTTGACTAGCTGTGTTATTCAGTATGCCCGCCATTTCGGATCATCTTCAGCAGTACCCAGCGAGCAAACTATTAGAGAGCCAATGCATTCCTCCGCTCTCTCCCTCTCTCCCCGTATATCTCGCGGCGGCCGCACCTCGTGAGCCACCTTGCTGTTCGCGCTTCCTTGGGTCTCTCTCCAGGACCATCATCTGTTTTACACCTGCTACTTCTGCAGGAAGTTATCCATTTCGCTCTAGGCTGAGACGAATGTCTGCTGCGGGGTGAGCTGCTGTAACTTCGCAGACGCGAGTCCATTCGAAAGAGCTATTAGCTTGCCACTAGCTCGGCTACCTCTATCCTCATCACCCCCAGAGTGCGATGAGCACTGTAGCATCTACCGCGCGAGAACAACCAGTGGATATAACTATCCTTCTTAGTGCAGCGAAGACAGGTCAGCTGGCACTTCGGTTTCTGGTCCAAAGGCTTCTTGCAATGATATAGCGAACGTCCAAACATAGCAGAGTCTCTTCGCCATCAATGTGGGTCGACAAAGGCATGTCGTTCCTTCTCTATTGCAAAAATTCATGAATAAATGCCAGGGCACGCATAGCATTTATAGAGGAAGCTCTACTTTGATCATTTCTGCGCAGGCCCTCCTCGCTTATTACCCACGCAAATGTGCAGCACTTGGTGTGCCGGGGCAATGTCGGTCGTTGTGGGCACCCGGTGGCACGCCGGTTCAGATATGGGCATTGCAGGTCACTCGTGAGGATGATGCTAAAGCGGCATCTAGACTGATTGAGCCCCTTGCTAGCCCTGTAGCAGTCACCGGGGACGAGGAGCTGGGACTTGGATGACGCATGTTGGTGTTCCTCCGAGTTCTCTCCTTTTGCTTCTTTGGCGGTGTTGTAAATCCGTCAGATAAGAGTATAGATGTCTGGCTTCGGTCACTAGTGTTGCCATAAGTTTAAGGTGCCTCCAAGTTGCCGGCCGCGACCCCGAAGCAATTCCGCCTACAGCAATTTGGTTAACGATTTATACTCTAGATTAATATTGCGCTCACACCTATTCGAATATGATTCCCCGCTCCAGGAAGCTAGGTCTGAACCTCTCGTGATAACGATTCAATGCTGACGCAGTAGCTAAACTAGATATATCTGCTGGAGCGAGTCTCAGGCTGCAATGCTATGGAAGGGATTCTGATTAGAATATTCAGTGTTATATTATGCGGATTTCTTCGAGGTCAGTGAATGGAAGGAGACAGTAGTAAGATCTTCGGTGTTTTGTCCATATCCAGAGAATGTCAGGGGAAGATCCTCGATGTTATGCCCATTCCCAACACGGTGGCAGGAGATAGAGCCTATTAAATCCGTCCCATTTCGCACTGGTATTTAACACTAACAGACTTAATTGCTGCTCTTTTGCAGACTGACTTTTCCTATCAATGCCCACCTTCAACACTTCCAGTATCCACGATCAAGGCGAAGTGAACAACGTCGGCAACGACCAGCTGAATACGCGTGACATCACCGTCATTAACCAGCACGTGTATCACATCTACCCAGTCGCGTCGGCCAGTCCAAGCAATGCGTTTGCGATTGACTGTCCTGCTTTGTGCATGGAGCCAGCGCCGCGGCTTCCTCGCACACCGTCTTCTACTGCGCCACTCATCTCTGCCGTCTGCTCAAACAAACACCCGTTACGACATCCAGAGACGGACGAGCGCCCACTCGATGAGGGCTATGTCGTGCTAGATGAGCAAGATGTCGACGAAAACCCTGTGGTACGTGCGCTGTGACGTGTGCATCTCGCTGTCTGACTTGAACCGGTTCGTTTGTAGGCCAATCCATCCCAGCCAGACGCGATGCTGAGCGCAGAGACAGACACACCTGGCCGAGCGCGCAAGCTCAGCTTGGGGCAGCGGCTCTGGCGAATAGTCGGAACCCGGTGATTAGCAGAGGCCTGGTGCGTGTGAAGGAAGCGGGGGACCGGGGTTGGTGTATATAGTCCGGCTGTCGATCATTGCTTGTATGAATATCGCGTGCTTGGAGATGAAGATGCCAAAGCGGGCAGGTGGGAACATGCATTCGGTAGTCCGTAATCTCCATAGAATAGGTGGCGTCCCGACGTCGTGTGCCAACCAGGTGCGGTCGCCTCTTAGGTCAACCAGGGGAGCTATGTGTATGGGCACGGGCGTTGGCCCGGAGTCTCCCCAGCAGTGGTGCATGTTGTCACAGCGATGGAAGCTGAGAACTAGATGAGCTAGACAAAAGGATGAACATTGAATGAATGTTCACGAGGAGGAGTCGAGGTTTTTTAAGTTGTTGCTAGCGAACCGCTCTGGGCAACCTCAATGGCGAAAATATTGCGTCCTAATCCAAACAGGTTTCATATCTGCTTGACGGCGACTACATTGCCGGTAGATGTAGCGGATGAGGACAAGTGGATGATGAGTAAAGCAAAATAAGGACAAGTAGATTCAACAAAGTCATTCGATCCGTGATAAGAGAGACTCAATAATGGCACCGCATGAGAATTGTAATAGATGACTGAGCAAAGAGCACACAGATACATCAGGACTCAATGATTCCTGGGCGCCTGAGGTTCACAGCTCCCAAACATGAGGCTGTGTAACGAGGTAAGACTCAGAGAAAGGATGCATAATGTCACATTCTAACGTACTGAGAGTGCAGCCTTGTCCCAACATCCCCCTGTTCACTCAACTTCTACCAGATCCTGTTCCCTGATTAGCGGTAGTGGTGGTTTGTGGGCGTATAGTTGGGATTGGTTTATCGGGTGGCATTGTTACGGGGTTCGGGTCAGGAGGCGATGAAAAGCAGCATCCCATTTGCGCTGGCAGTATTGGATAGACGTCGCTAACTTGCAAATAAGCATCGTTCAGGCCACATGTTAACCGAAGCTTACTTTTAGTCGTTGGGACTGAGGAGGTTGTACGAGGAGAAACCTAAGCCTGACATATGCATGTACAGTAGTCACTATATATGCACGAACGACGGCAACACGTGGAGGCACCTTAGATCATGGCCCCGGCTGGAAGCGAGGAATGATCAGCAAAAAGCCGCATATGGTCGTGGGAAAGTAACTCGGCTCCGCGCGGGTATCAATTTTTGCAATTGTGGCACTGCACCGTCGATACTTCTGAGTCTTCAGCTTGTCAGCGCTGTCGATTCTTGCATTCCTTGCTCAGTTACTAGCTATGCGGATTGCAATCGATTATTCTCTTACAAGATCTTCTAGAGGTTATCATCGACATCCTCCACGTAGAGCTTCGCTCGTATCACTTGCATTGCGTGCGCCATTTCAGCTCGCAGGAAGTAGAGCTGACGGGGGTCATAATGTTTGACGTACCGTGGACAATCCGTGATCTCCGCCGAAGGGTGGCATCTGGATGTCGTGTACATAAATGCCAGTTCCTCGGAAAGATAGCCAGACCTCGCTCCTTAAGTCCGTCGTACAAATTAACAGGCATGAAATGCCACGCGCAGTAATGCGATATAGCTGGATGGACTGTGCTTGCTGTGTTACCCGGTGGAGACTCCCAAGAAGCGGTGCACTTCACTGGTACGGGCACGGAATGCTAGCATGAGACCTTCCAGGCAGTAGAAGTTTGTGAGGAAGTCGTTCGGATGGTGGTGAGGGGACGAGGTTTATTGTTGCCAGAAACTTGTGCAATTAGCAGGCCTATTACACACGGCACTTTGTACATGTAGAGGGTAAACGCGGCAACGGAAAGTTTGGCTCCTTTTCTCGCGCGTCGCATGGGACATGTGGAGGCGGCCCATCCTAACAGAGTCTATGTTTTCATGGTGAATAAGATTATGGATCATGCTGATATTTGTTGTGATAAGTGTGGCGCGATCTGGCAAATAGATATAGGCTAGTTAGAAAAGTAAGCACGAAAGAAAGACAAAGATATATATATGAGCTCACCTTAGTTGCGGCGCTACAGCTTTGACGTCCGATGATGAGGTAACTTGATTCGGGCCTGTGGTACATATAGATACGGTGATGTGGAGAGGAGGAGCATGATGAAAAAATGCGTCGTGTAGTAGACATGGACAAAGGACAAATAAGTATGCGAAATAGAACACATAAGACATAGCCAGGGGTAAGAAAAATCAAGTGCGAAGCTGGGAATATGTGGCGGGCCTATCGGGTCGATTGCATGATTCTAACAGTATTGGTTATGGTGTCAGTGGGTGAAGGAGAATGGGTTCATGTGGCGGGGAGATGCTATGCAAATTAATAAAGATGAAAGTTGATATCGATCCGGAATATAAATAGAGACGGAGAGTGACTTGGAAATTCCATGCTTGACCGGTATACTTCCGCGAATCAATAAATATAGAGGCACGAGGATTTGGGAGCTTCCCGACTGCCAGATATAAGACTGAACATCGAGATTAGTCTTAGGGAAAAAGTGTACGATGTAATTTTCTGACGTACAAAGGGTGCCGACTTCACCGCCCCGGTCAGGGTCGCATTCCCACTCTTCATTCATCTTCTACTGGGCGTTCTTTCCTGACCAGCGGCAAGGCAAACATTCGGACGGAGATCGACTATCTTTGAGAGGTCTGGCTCCTGGATACGTAGAGGATCCGGAGAAGAGCAGTTGAATGGCCAAAAATTGCAACACTAGAATGGCAGATAACGATTAGACCACCGTCCTGCCTTGTTGATAAACATAGCTCTGAATCACCATAATAAGCAGAGCTCGTGTGTAGTGGGAGGGGGTTGTGTAAGGGAGGGTTGATGTCCTCTGCGATCACAAATGCTATTCGTTCATATACACAGGAGCACAGCAAGGACACGTGAAGCCTGCAGCGCTAGGCCCGCAGAGCCTCGATGCGATGATTGAATGAAGGGCGTCGGTGAACTAAAGCCCCGTATTGCCGTGGGAAAGCGGCTGTGTCCCGCTCGAATCCGCCCCACGGTACCAATCGCAACTTGAACTTATTGATGCGGCATCTCTCAACAATCTCTCAAGCTCTCCTGCGCATAAAAACATCGTGGACACTGGAACAGACCAACAATTCGGATTATCATGCGCACCTCATTGATTGCTCCTTTACGCCCCACTATGCAAGCTTTCTGCAGAAGACAAGCCAATCAGGGATCGTTCAAAGTTCCTAGACCTGACGCAAACGATGCCAGACGACTCGGACGCCCTGCGTATATATGCGGCTGGATCGTCATTTAGATTGAGGATTTGACCATTGTGCCAGCGTTGGAGAAACTGTAACAATATTGGCTGAATCGGAACTACACGCGTTGCAACTGGCTCTGTACCCACCAGCGATACCATCTTCTTCACCGCGAATAGTCTCGGGAATCCGCTCCTTGCTAGCAGCCTCTATGCGATGGATTGCAATCAAACCATTCTATTACAAGAGCTCCCAGAGGCAACCAGCGACATCCTCCGCATCCCTGTTGATCACTTGCGCGGCAGCCCCATTCCAGATCAGGCCCGCCAAGTTTACCTGACTGCAGAGCCTCGCAGAATTATACAGGGGCTGCATTTCACGCCATTTGTGATCTATCCAATGCACTCGGCCAGCTTGCATTCTCCTTCTCCGAAGTCCTAGCGTGCGTGCGTGCGTGCGTGCAAATGTTCCCGGTGCATCGCCCGCGCCGCTTCATCACACGCCACTGTCCTATAGAATGTGATCTTTACCCTGTGCAAAAACGGCCTCTACAATGGCTCGTGACTGGCCCAGCGCCCACACTCAAGAGTCCCATATCATACCAAGCGAGGGATGCATCAGTAGCGACTCTGTAGTGAGTGAGTTAGAGTGATTCATTTAGATCTCGACTTTGCTATTGTTGGCCACCAAATACGCCCCTGCCTGTCTCTATTCTGTGCCTAGAGACAGAGACACTTCATCGAGTACGCCATTTCAGCACGTGGAAACCTCTCTGATGTTCGGCTGCTGGTACTCGTGGACAATCCGTGATCTCCGTTCAAAAGGTGGCATCCCGACGTCGTGTGTACAGTACCAGTTGCTCGGGCAGATGGCCAGGCGTTTTCGCTTATCAAGTCCGTGACTCGTAAAAAGTAACCGGAAAGACATGACATGCCACGCTACACCACGCCGGTACTGCCATGCCTCCGGATGAGCTGTGTGTTGATGGGTTTCTGGGTCGAAGCAGGTCGATAGGCTCTACTCTCTGGAGGCGATGCACATACCGCAACAAGGACGGAAACTTAGAATGAGACGCTCAGGCACTGGCTGAAGTCGATTGTATATTGAGGGGCACGAGCTTGGCTATTGCCAGCAATTTGTACTTGTCTTGGTATGCACTTTGTACGTGCGCTCGGAGCAAACACAGTATTAGGAAGATTGCTCTTTTCTCGTGCGTCGCACAAGGCATATGCAGGCGACCCATCGCAGCAGATTTATATTTGCATGGTGAACACGATTGCGGACGATGCTGATATTTAATGTAATGGGTATCGAGCGAACAGATGTTGGCTGGTAGCGAAGTAATTATAAGCCCGCAAAAGAAAGATCAAGAGATGCAGATGAGCTCCCCTCGGTCACGGCGACAACATCCATCTCCGAAGATAGGGTGATTCGATTCCAACCTGTAGTTCATGTACCTACGAAAGGACAGAGAGCACGAGGAGAATGGAAGAGATTGGACGTGTCGTCAATATGCACATGCAGGGATGTGTAGGTACATATACGAAGTATGGGTAAGTTGCCTAGCTGGACATATGTGACAAATCTATCGATTCGATTGTATACCTTCTAATAGTATTGGAGAAGGAGAAGGAGAGATGGACTGATACGGTGAAATGCTATGTGGGTATGATGAAGATAAGAATTGTTGCGTAGGAGAAGGAGACTTGACAATGGATGCATGAGGCTTAACGATGATGTCTTTGTGAATGGTGAAAGAGCAATACATGATGTTCCCTGAGCTTTGAAACTTATAAATATGCAGCTGTACATTGGGTTTAGATTCAGAGAAAGGGTTCACATGATGTAACTTTCGACGTACCAAGAGTGCTGGCTTCACCCCCTGCTCCAGGCAGGATTCCCATTATCCGTCTCCTGATAGATATGCCCCGATCAGCGCCGTGTTAGATCTACTATTGGGTGTAGTTCGAGGTCTGGTTCTTGCGCAAATATGCCGGCGCGCGGCTTTGGGTTTGGGGATCGCTTAAATGGCCAAAAATTCAACCACTTGGGCATGTGAGTTATTGACTGGCGTTGCAATGCGCTGTAAGTGAAGGCAACCCGAGCCATACAGCAAAGACTTACGTGAGTATTGCAGTTGCGGGAGCTTGAGGTTGTACGAGGGAGGCGGTGGGTCTTTCGGATTAAGCAGGGCCAGTGCTATATTCGTTCATATATGTAGGGCGGGACCGTTAGAAGAGACACGAGGAGCGCGCAGGATGCCGATCTGCAGAGCCTCAAGGCGGTGATTGAATGGCTGGAAGTCGCTAGAACTTAGGAGTGGAGGTGACTTGGCAGCCGCCCGGCTCACTAATCAGTCGTCGTAAATGAACGTGGAAAAGCGGCTGTGTCCTGCGCGTGACGCGCCACGCCTAATTATTGCAGATCTTTGTCTTCGTGAACGTTAGCCCTGACCGACCGACATGCACCACATCGCGAGGCATGGTCACGCGATGCTCTAGCTTGAAAGCATGTCGGCAAGTAGTAATATCCTTTGGGACCCGAAGCACCTCGAAGTATGCACAGCTTTGAAAAAGCTCCACCCACAGAGGTGCTCATAACCAAAAAAACCAGTGCAATTTCGACCATTTCACAGAGATTATGACCAGCATCGTGGCCGAAATCAGAAGGCGGTAGAGTACATAAGGTTCCCCACGGCAGACGGGGACCCATTGTTATTGAACAAGCAAGAGCTAGTTCCGACGTTCTGGATGGCCCCCTTGTCAGTAGCCAACAGCGCCGGAGAAGTTGCGACGAATGGGAAATAGAGCTGCACATAGCTGGCGCCGTCGAGGAAGGCGAAGGCCTGCTTGAAGAAGGCCACCCTGAGCGAACGGCGACGGATCAGCGCCAGGAAAAGTCAAGGAGATGTGGACTCACTGATCGTTCTGGCCACCAGGGGGATTGGAAAGAGCAAATTCGGTGATCACAATTTGTTTGCCCTGGGAAAATCGTCAGCTTTTATCTCATGTGGTTAATCAAATATATGCTTGCAGGAAATTGAGCGTGGGCAGCTTGAACATAGCTCTGGAACTGGGCGAAGTTTTGGCCGTACCAGTGCTGGCAGCATGGCATTCAGAAAAATCAGCAAACGAATATCCCCAAGCTTACGAGATTGATGTAGTCGTAGAAGCATTTTCCGGCACATGCACTGATCATTTGAGAAAGCCAGCTCAGGCCTTCTCCGGCGCTCGTAGACGACGTGACGGCAGGCAAAGCTTTCTTGATTGCCTGTGAACACAATCGATGAGCTGTAGCCTCCATCGCGAAGATACGACGCACTAAAGGGTTAATATGTTGGATGTACCACTGCGCAGCAGCGCTCGGGGAGACGTAGTTGGCCATGTCGCTCTTGAGATCAGGCTCGTTAAGACTGAATACGGCTAAGGTAATTCAATGTCAAAGATGGAACCAGAGATGGGAGGATGGACTCACTAGCCCACCCTTGCATTGCTTGGCGGGATGCAAGTTGCGAAATAGGGCTTGAGGCGCAATCCTGGCAGCGCTGCATGCCGATGAAGCCGAGGCCACCGTTCCCGTTGCTGGAGGAAGGAGCGGACGTCTCGTAGTCGTAGCTATCGACTCGATGTTAATCCTATGAGACAAATAGCGATCTGATATGCGGAACTAACATAGCGACGACTTCTCCATTTCCATTGTTGAATACGCCAGGGTCCCTGAAAGGATGCTAATCAGAATTTTGCTTCGAAGACGAGGACGAGGGGAAGGCAGCACAGTGGTTTGTTATAGTAAGGCCAGCAGAGCCCGCGTTTACCCGCCTCCGCGGTCATGGCAAATAGAGCGGCCGAAAGTAAGATATGGAACTTGAACATTGCGCGCAAACGGCAGAGAGGCGGGATTTAAGGAGTAGCGGTGCGTTGAAATGTTCATCAATCTTGGTCCTATTTATGCAAACCTGTAGAACGAAGACTGTTCGGAGCGCCGGTAAGCAAAGAAATGTGCTCCACTCACTTGATGAGAGCCATGCATGCGGCAGTGCGCCGCAGAGCATCTATGAAGTCTCGTGAAGCCCTAGACGGGCTTCGTCCGCCGTTTTTGGGAACCGCACTGCAAAATGTTGTGCATATGAGCACATGAGCGCCAAGTATGGGTGAAGAATGCTCTATGCTGTGACAGAAATGGCCAGAAGAGACATTACAAGTCGAAGAAGGAGCGTGTGATGGATTTGCTGAGAAGTAGATGGCATAGAACCTCTGATTTCACGTGGTTGAGCGCGCCCATGGATATATGTACATTCTCCGCTGCAAGCTAGCGTCGACAATCTACACATCATTCACTCAACGGCAAGGTGTACGAGCTTGGAGCAAACTTTAAGCAAACGTTGTGGGCCATGTGTCGCAGTTGTGTCGCAGGATGCCAAAGAATTTCATTGACTTGTGTCGCTTAAATCGATAGCCTTGAAAGTACAGTTTGAGGTCAGGATCCGATGTTCATATTGTAGACGGATGAGTTGGCATAGGCGCAGAATCCGGGTCAAGAGTCATATTGGCAGCTCGAGAGTCAGCTGAGCTCGAGCTGCTCAAGGAGGCTCGATGTTGTGAAGAAACAATAAGCACCGAAAAGCTTGCTGACGTAAGTTGATAGCCTCTTCTTCCTCCTCTCTTGTCGGCAACAGACCTTTTCATTCACCATCTCGCCATCATCGATGTGTATATATCACTGTCATGATCTGCAACTGAAATCGCCGCCTCTTACTTGGATCTCCTTCGAGATTGGACGTCGGCTGATGTCGACAATCCAAGCCATTGAATGACCGACTTGATGAGAGTCGCCCCCCGAATCACATCGTGAGTGACTGGCCAAAGTCTGCTTATCTGTTATCGTAAAATATTATATTCCAGGTCTCCATGCTTTCCAATCATGGAGTAGTCCTCATACTTTGTGTTCTACTGGCATGCTAGCACTCTATTCCGGTACCGCATCGCGCAGACAATATGTACTTTGGTCCGGGGCGGACGCCAAACCTCTTTATCGCCACTGAAACATCTGATATACTCACAATTAAAGAATACGCAAAGCCCATTACGGCGTCGATCTTTGCACCATGCCCGGATACATCTGTCAACGCATTTCATTCGTTGGCGGAACCTGTCATCCATCAACACACACCACATGCACGAACAGCAGCTCTGGACAAAGGCGCGCTATCGTGCCCCATCTGGACTCGGCGGCGACTTTCAAGGCTCCGATCATCCTCATCCCGTGCCCATTGTTTGCCAATGCCTACACGGCAGTTCATACCCGTCCGCGCACCGGTCCTAGAGCTTGAGATCATCATACCGAAGCATTGAGGCGTGCTGAGCGCCTGATATCCCCGATTCAAGGCTCAAGAACACTAGTAGAGCACAGCACCAACAGGTGGGTGTGCAACCTATAAAAGCAGGTGTGTCTGGCCTTAGCCAACATCATCCCATTCATCCTTCCTTACTCTATCATCTCAGTCACCTCTCTCATCTCACTGTAGATCAAGATGCGCGTATCAACCTCCTTCGTACTCCTTTCAATGGCTGCGGCCGCCATGGCTATGCCTGCCCCCAGTAAGTCATCCTTCGAGCTCGTCTGCTCATCCAAGTACTCATCGACGCTTCACAGTTGCTAAGCGTGTGCCCCACGTCTATACTGCCAACGCCGAAGAGAAGCGCGTCCCCCATGTTTACACCGCCAACGCCGAGGAGAAGCGCGTGCCGCATTCGTACTCTGATGCCAGCGAGGAGAAGCGGGTTCCCCACGTCTACACTGCGAACGTTGAGGAGAAGCGTGTCCCGCACTCATATTCTGATGTGACCGAGGAGAAACGCGTTCCCCACGTCTACACTGCGAACGTTGAGGAGAAGCGCGTCCCACATTCATATTCCGATGCCAGCGAGGAGAAACGCGTCCCGCACTCGTACTCTGATGCCAGCGAGGAGAAACGTGTCCCGCACTCGTATTCTGATGCCAGCGAGGAGAAACGCGTCCCGCACTCGTACTCTGATGCCAGCGAGGAGAAACGCGTCCCGCACTCGTACTCTGATGCTAGTGAGGAGAAGCGTGTGCCTCACTCGTACACCGCCAATGCCGAGGAGAAGCGCGTCCCGCACTCATACTCCGATGCTAGTGAGGAGAAGCGGGTTCCCCACGTCTACACTGCGAACGTTGAGGAGAAGCGCGTCCCACATTCATACTCCGATGCCAGCGAGGAGAAACGTGTCCCGCACTCGTACTCTGATGCCAGCGAGGAGAAACGAGTCCCCCACTCGTACTCCGATGCTAGTGAGGAGAAGCGTGTGCCCCACTCGTACACCGCCAATGCTGAGGAGAAGCGCGTCCCACACTCGTACACCGCCAACGCCGAGGAGAAGCGCGTCCCGCACTCGTACTCTGATGCTAGCGAGGAGAAGCGGGTTCCCCACGTCTACACTGCGAACGTTGAGGAGAAGCGCGTCCCACATTCATACTCCGACGCAAGCGAAGAGAAGCGTGTCCCCCACGTCTACACTGCGAACGTCGAGGAGAAGCGCGTCCCACACTCATACTCCGATGCTAGCGAGGAGAAGCGAGTCCCGCACTCATACTCCGATGCTAGTGAAGAGAAGCGTGTGCCCCACTCGTACACCGCCAATGCCGAGGAGAAGCGCGTTCCCCACTCGTATTCCGACGCCAGCGAGGAGAAGCGCGTTCCTCACTCATACTCTGATGCCAGCGAGGAGAAACGCGTCCCACACTCATACTCTGACGCTAGCGAAGAGAAGCGAGTACCGCATTCATACTCTGATGCAAGCGAGGAGAAGCGTGTCCCGCACTCGTACTCAGACGCAAGCGAAGAGAAACGTGTCCCCCACGTCTACACTGCCAACGCTGAGGAGAAGCGTTCCCCCGTCGCATACAGTGACGATGAGTAGGCGAATCGAGTTTCTGTCTTGCTGGACTTCATGGCTGCATAACTTATTTACACTGTTTCCCTCGCCCACACTGATATGCATATTATAGACTATATATCCCCATAGTTGGTGTACATATTCTTATCTCGATAAGTCGCAATGAATTTGAGGCACTTTGACAGTCCCATCTAATTCTTGTGCTGCGCCTGCGAGTTTCGTCGGCGTCTAAGTCTTGGCTGAGTACAGTCATACGCTTTTTGATCGCCAATTGACATTTGACGCATCTCACACATCTACGACCAGTTTCAAACAGTGGAGCGCAGGCCCGAACCCGATTTTAAAACAATTCAGTTCCGCCAAATATCCCTCCAGGTTCTATCATGTTTGCGCTCGCCATTAGCAAAAAGCACCTCTTTTCTGTGTTAGCTCGGTGACGAAGATGAACGCGACGTTTGCGCTTCAGACAGGCTTGTTGTTGGACGGCTACCGCCTATCGAAAGTCTTTCGCTGAGAATGTCTCGTGTTCATCCCATTACCTCGACTGCTTATGGATGTCAAGGTATGTTTCCGCATACTTGGCCGAGGACTGGCCCTGATCGTCTCCTAGATAAACTCGTATGCTGAGGCCCACTTAAGCCACAGCATTATCTTTCTATCATTAACAGGCAGAGCTTCTTAGATTCTGCCGACAAGCTTGCCACTGCTGTTTCTTTGAAACGTCGAGATACATCATGCCTAGCAAATGCATCGCCTCACAAACCCACCTCGATACCTCTTGAACGATTTTTGCTGCTGCTTCTTAAACCGACATCAAGTCAACCAGACACGGTCCTCTGGTATGCGCTGCGCACATCAAAACAGCAATCCTGTCGGCTCACGACCGTCTCTACCCTTTCCTGACAGTTGCCAGGCGAAGAGTAGTCAGAGGAGACGAGCGGATGGGATGGAATCTGGTTTATTTGAGACTTCGTGGAATAGGAGGAGAGCAGCTGAGGAGGACATTCCAGAGTCTATATGCCTCGCCAGAGCGAACTTGTATGCAGCTGTGGAACAATGTACGTGCTCTCCGCTCTCTCCCGTTCTCTGTTAGTCATCTAACCTCACCATAATCCAGATGTAACAGCACTCACAACCTGAAGCCCCTCGTCTCGATACGGCACGGAGCCACCCAGCCCCGCGTGTCAGTCTCGTTCAAAGTGAGCGCCTGTAAACGTTCAACGGAAGGGTATGCTATACTCTCCGTCTTGATCCTCGATTGTAGCTAATAGACGACCTATAGGGCTTCAGTAGAGCTTTAGCTCTGCAAGTTCCGCCAAATATGCAATGTGAAAAGTTGGGACGGCGTGGCGCATGGATTGACAGGAATCAAGGCCGCTGTGGGATAAGTGATGTTGAATTCGAAAGTCTCAATGCAAGAGGAGTTGTAGTTATCGCGCTGCGAATGCCGGCTCTTGGGCCCTTGCATGCTTTCATAACGCCCCAACCAGCGGTTGCACTATCATGACAGTTCTGCATGTCTTGATCATGGCGCGTCTATGGCATTTGACTGGTTGGTAAAGTTTCTGACGTGTTGGCTCTGCAGGAAGGAAACCGCCTCTACCGCATGTATCTCCTCGGCCCCGCGGCATTTTATGCCGCTGCTGTCTTACGTGCTAATTGCGGGTGCGTCTTCTCCGCACGGGCTCTACTAATAGTGCTGACCGAGTACAGTTGCTCCGCTCTTCGGAAGTTTAGATGTCGGACTGCCGAGTTGGAAGAGTAGCCATCGTGCTCAGCACCATGCCATGAACCGGTACACGTCACTAATTAGTGCAGGTGTCTTCAGAGCGATGAAACATTTTAAGGTGGACTACATCTTCAAGTTCGAAGCCGGGGGCAGCAGTGCTAATCGCGGCCGATTCATCGTGGCGTCATGGTTATTTGAAGGGTCGGTCGCCCTCTCTCATGCCCGAGCTGGAAGCAAAATAGACGCGACATCGGCTCCCGAAAGACCAAGCTCATTGACAGTGCTGAGCGCTTATCGATATCACCGGCCGCGTCTTCGGCGTTTTTCGTCTGCATCAATGCGCAAGCGAGCGCGTCATGATAGTTGAGACGAGTATAAAAGCAATTCTACGATCTTGAGTCTGCATCATCCTCATCGCTCATGTACTCATCTCCTCTATCGTTACAAGACGCTTCCTTGCTGTGTGCCGGCGCGGGGCTGGTGAGTTTCCGCTTCTCACACCTAGGACGCGCGACACCAGACTGATTACACGTGAATCACGCTAGGCCGGCCACCTCATCTTCAAGCGTTATGAGCCTACTTCGCCTGTTGCCCATCTCGGTTTATTGGGAGCAGGCCCTGCGCTCTTGACCTGGCTTTTCATCCCGCATTCCTCGAACATCGTGTTCGCTTTTGCATACTCCTTCGCAATCTATGTCGGCACTCTGGTCACTTCAGTCGTCGCCTATCGGCTGGGCCCTTACCACCCTCTGGCGAAGTATCCCGGGCCTGTGCTGGGCAAGTTATCAAAGCTGTGGATGTCATACATATGCACAACGGGAAGGCAACACGTCTATTATCGCGAGTTGCATGATAAATATGGCGATATTGTTCGCATAGGCACGTTTTTGGACCCTCCCTTGCTGCGATCC
This sequence comes from Athelia sp. TMB, assembly GCA_014898675.1. Classification (NCBI taxonomy): domain Eukaryota; kingdom Fungi; phylum Basidiomycota; class Agaricomycetes; order Atheliales; family Atheliaceae; genus Athelia; species Athelia sp. TMB. The sequence continues at coordinate 70,487 of JACXVL010000066.1, forward strand.
TTGAGCTAATGTCACCCTTCAGGACCCAACGAACTGTCAGTGCGTAATGCTGATGCGGTGAATCCCATGATGGGCAGCCAAGGCTTACCGAAAGGACCTGGTAGGTCGAGCCATAACCCTTTGTACAATGTCTTGCTCACGAGCCTTTCAGTCTGGGATGGCCGTGTTCCCGATAGCAAAGGGAAGATGCTCATCCAGGTCTCCGGGCCCGAGCACACCCGCCGTCGCCGCCCCTGGAACCGGGCTTTCAACACCGAGGCCCTCAAGGGCTACGAAGAGATCATTGAGAAGCGCGCCAACCAGCTGATGGAAACGCTCAGCTGCCAGGTGGGCGCGACCAACCTCGCACAATGGATCAGCTTCTTCACTTTCGATTTCATGAGCGATATGGCGTTAGTCACCTATCCTCTTTGATATCTCTGTTGGTATTAACGAGAATTTTGTCGCTCAGATTTGGCGGAGGCTCAGAGATGCTCCGGGAAGGCGATAGGCAAGGAGTCTGGAGTGCCCTGGACAACTCGACGATTTTATCGACCGCCCTCGGCCATTCTCCATGGCTCGGGCCATACTACAATATCCTCCCCATCGGCGCTGAAAAGCGGAGGTTCCGTGATTTCTGCGTCGAGCGCGCAAAGAGCAGAATCGCACAGGGATCCATGACCAAGGATGTTTTCCATCATTTCGTAAGTCTCGCGTTCAATTTGCGCTCGCAAATTTCTCATTGGAAACCAATACAGTTAAACGAGAGCGGCACTGAGGCTAACCCTCCCAGCATGCCGGAGGTCGTGCAGGACAGCGGTTTGGTCATCATCGCGGGCTCAGATACTACGTCCACAGTGCTCAGCAGCCTGTTCTGGTTCATTATGACCAACCCTGCCATCTATAGCCGACTCCAGGCCGAGATCGATAGCGTTTTCCCGCCTGGCGAGGATGCGCTGAACGTCGCGAAGCACATTCACATGAATTACTTGAACGCAGTGATGTTAGTCGTATATCCATCGCCCCGACTCTGCCACTGACGTTAACATTTCAGAAATGAGACACTTCGGCTGCTTCCCCCGGTGCTCAGCGGCAGTCAACGGGTAGTTGAGCGAGGCAGTGGCGCAGCTACCTTTGGATCGCAGTGAGTAGACTGACATTTGCATTATTTCAATCTGATTGAAACTGATTCCTGTCTAAGCGTTATCCCCGAAGGCACCGCAGTGTTCTCGCATTTCTATAGCATCCAGCGCGATGCGCGATACTTCTCTCCCCTCCCCGAGACGTTCTGGCCCGACCGCTGGCTGCCCCAGCCCGAGCGCACATCGCCCTTCGGGCCCGCATACAAAGGCCCGCTCGACGTGGTCACGGACCGAACAGCATTCACGCCATTTTCCTTCGGCCCGTCCATCTGCGTCGGGAAAAGCCTCGCGCTTCAGGAACTGCGGATGGTTGTGTGTCTGATGCTGCAGACCTTTGATATGCGCCTCGCAGAGGGCTACGATGCGCAGCGATGGGAGAAGGAGGTGGAAGATAGGCTCATCTCGCATACTGGGGAGCTTCCTGTCGTGCTCACTCGACGCAAGAATTGATCACGCCTGAGGTGCAATAACTCTAAACTAAATGCTTTCATTCATTCTGAGTAGTGTATAAACCATAATATCATCTATAATAATTTAAACTGGCTTGCTTTCACATACCGCGCCGCCTGTACCAAGCCCGCTTCTTCTATCTGACTTGCGGCCTGTTTATACTGTGCGTCCGTGCCTGCCGCTGGGCACATCCCCCCTTGGCAGGTCAAATCAAGTACGTCCATGGGTCCAGGGGGTGAAAAATATCGGCTTGGATGTTGGTCGCGCAGGATCGGTCATTAAATATAGGCTGCTGTGGGCTGGTGAACGCAGAGAAGACAATTCAAGCTGTGCTGGGTGGCAGCAATGCAATGCGTTGAGGGATCTTAAGATTATTCACGCTCTTAACAGCTCCCATCGATCTCGCCAGAGACCATTGAGTGGTGGCGGATGACGAGGTTTTCGGGTTTCTGCATTCAACTGCCTTGCAAATCGCGAACATAGTGAACGACACTTGCCGCGCTGCTCCGCGAGAGCTGAGTGGCCAGTGTGCCCCGCTGAGAAGAGCGACAGGGCCATTCGTGCGAGGCGAAATGGCAGTTGCAGGTCTTGCAGAATAGGGTATCCTACGCAGTCCGGGTCATAGATCTTGCTAAGGTGGAAAGTGGCGTGTTAGTTTTAGGATACCTAGACCAGAGCATTGCAAGTATAGCTAGAAAGCACCGTGCGCGAAGTGGCTGCGTGTAGCATGTGTGCTGCGGGACTGGGATTGGTGGCATTGTACTTCGGGGTGGGCTTCCTCAATTATTCACCAGTTCATACCCTCTATATTGAGACGACAGTTGGCCTGGCATGGCTAAGACCACAAATGCCACGAGGCGTCGAGGTCATGGACCCTGGATTGCATTTTAGTTTTGCTCAATGCGCGTCCACCAACGGCGTGAGTGTAATGCAGTGAAGTGCGTGTCTGGAAATTGGGCCCGTTTGAAGGAATGAACGAATAGGTCGAGCTGGGCTGTCAGTGTAAGAATGTGACTTTGGTCATAATGCTGCGGACTTATAGCGGAAGTATGGTTTATGGGAAGCGTGTTAGGAATATGGGGAGTCCCAACCGCGAGCTGCTTCCCTGTCATCCTGTATGCGACTGCCTGTCCCTTGGGTCCCAGGACCAGCATGAATCCTTACACGCTCGTATTTTGTCGAGATTGGTTGAAGAGAGAGTGAATATCATGAATGGATCGCATTGTTTCACTTCAAGAAGCAGTACATGTAGTCAAGCCAGTCAGTTGAAAGAGACGAATGCGCTGGGCATCAGGCAAAGAAGATATTGCGCAGAAGGTCAGGGAGTCAGCTGCGGTAAGTAGTAGATGTAAGGGGCGAAGACTGCAAGGAACACAGCTTTCGCATTTGGAAGATGGGCGCTTCTGAGACTTGTCTCTTCTCCGCTTGAACTCACTGTTCACGATCTCAATCCATCTTATCTGAGCGCTCCATTTATCCACTCCTGCTTAATTTATATCCATATTCTTCGTTGGAATGCCAGGAAACAACAATGAAAAGGAGACAAGCCGCGTTTGCTTCCACTTGCCTCCAATCGACAAGACGACGACTAGCGCTGGCTGAGCCTGAGTGAAATGCGAATAGCGTACTTGGCCATCTTGCTCACTGAGCTCTGACCCGGTAAATGATAGACTTACCTAGTGGATTATTGCGCCACTTACCTTGTTGTCGAACTCAGGTGAGTACTTTCAAATTGTGCATGTGAGTTTAGACCTAATGCAATCCCAGACTTTTGTCGATAGAATATGGCTGGCTGAGGATGAATTCCGTACAGCTTTCTGCTGAGAGTGTCTTGCTTTCATCTTGCAAAAGGCTGCCTATAGATGTTAGGTATGTTCTCGTATACTTGGGCGACGACCGGCACTGATCGTCTGTTACAGTGTTAGATACCCCATCGGCTCTGAAGCCATCCATGGCCTCGATATTGCCATTCTATCATGCACAAGCTCTCCTTCTATTATTTTTTCACAAGCAAGATGTACTCGCCATTGCCGCCTTCTTGCGCCGCGCAGACAACAGCCACGAGCACACCCAACCCACGCGCCATTGCCACCCAAACTTTCCTGATACCTGGCCATCGCCCAACAACCTTTGCTGATGATATCTGTACCCACCTCAAGCCAGCCACATATGTGTCTCTACGCAGTTTGCGCTCATCAATCCAATACTCTTGCTAGTTCGCGCGTCGGGATCATCTATACTTCCCTTGACGAGCCGGAGGTGGTGGAGCAGTTCAATGATCGTGTTCCTCAGACTTTATACTCCATAGTCAGCAGGAGAAGAATGGGCAGGCCACAGAGATGGAATCGGGGTTCTCTGAGACTCAGAATCCAGAGGGCTTCTCGTGTGGGCCTGTCCAAACATCGTGGGATCCGACCACTCCAGTTGCCACTTGTCATATCATGTCTACTTGAGTCCCTCGACCTATCCGACGAGCTCCACCACATTCGCTCGCATAGACGCTGTTTCCTACGGTAAGCCTCCTGCCCGATTCCAGGGAACCGCTGCTGATTGCATTCACTTATGTAGTCTACCTTTGAATATGAGGCCCGAACGCATCAAGACGATCCTGCTACGTATCCTGCGGCTCTTTCCCGTAGTCTTCATGGGTGCTTCTCGATGAGGAAGGCATAGCGCAACTACAAGCTGCGTACGGCCTTAACATCAGCGTATTCGACATCGTGGATGTCTAAATGATGGCGCGTCTGGTCGGCTATGATGACTAAAGCGAGCTCAAAACTAGGCCTGCGCCGAGGAATCCATGAACCAAGCGCTAACTGAGCAGGGAGCACATCACCGAGAGGATGCACTACAGTCTCGAATGATAGCAGCAGGAGTCGCGTACAGCTTAGCACCAACACTCCTGACATCATAGACGTCTACTCCAACGGCGCATCTTGTTGTCGATTGCGATGGCAAGAACGAGGTTGAACCAGGCTCGCTCGATGCTAATGGGTTATGACCCGGTTCGGGCCAAGCAGGCAGGATATCTCGAAGGGCGCGGAGCGTAGTCTGGAGCTCTGGAAGCTGGAGTATATGGATGCCCCACAGAGCCACATGTTCGTCTTCGAGTCATGTATGAGCAGACTGCAGATTCTGCGAATGTGTTGCACGTGATTAGTTGCTTGTTGATGTTGTCAGTGTCGTCTTCCCCTCCTTTGCCGTGCTCCGTCAATTATCTGACTTCACCACAGTGTTTGTCCAAACAATGTACCAACTTGGCGCCCTTCATATTGATACAGGACCTACTCAGTCACGCATAGTCGTACCACTCAAGAATCGATCATCGAGCGCCCGTAAACGCTGGAAAAAAAGGTATGTTATACTCTCCATTTTGATCCTCGATTGTACCTGATAGACGGTCAATGGAGCATCAGTTCTCTGAATTCTACAAATTGTGTGCTGCGGTGAGTTGGGACGGCTGAGCACATAAACTGTCAAGAATTGAGGTCGTTTGAGGGACAAGGGATGCTGAAAGTCTCAATGCATGAGGGGAGCTATAGTTATCGCGGCTTGAAAATGATGCGTCTACGGCGTTTCTTGCGCCCTTCTATGCTTCCATAATGCCCCAACTACTGGCGGCTGTCGCCAGGACATCATGACTGTCATGTCTTTGTCATGGCGCAACTCTGGTATTTTAAATTATTGGTCAAGTTTCTGATGCATTTGACCCTCAGGTCTCGTGAATGATGGGAGAACCGCCCCTATCGCACGCATCTCCTCGGCCCCGCAGCATCGTCATCTCGAGCCGTTGCCGTCTCACTGCCAAGGGCACGTGGTAGCTGCGGGTGCGTCTTCTCCACTCCTCCACATACCAAAACAGTAGTGCTGACTGAGCACGGTTGCTCGGCTCTTCAGAAGCCTCAAATGTCGGACTGCCGATCCGGAATTAGCCATCGTACCATCCCATGGACTCCAACATCACTGAACAGTGTAACTGTTTTGCTGACATCGCACAGATCTATATATTTCAGTTTCAGAGCGATCAATCATCAGGGTTGACAACATATTCGAAATCAGAACCAGAGGTCACTACCCACTCATTGTGGCGTCATGGTTATTTGAAGGGTTGGCTTGGGGTTGGCCCCAAAATCTTGAGCGGAAGCAGATTAAACGCGGCATTGACACCCCGTCATCCGAAAGGACAGGCTCATTGACGGTATGTACTTACTATTAGCGCTTAGCACTACCGGCCGTGATCACCCCTTCGGCGTTTTCCGTCTCCATCAACGCGCAAGGGATGTGCTGGGGGGAAATTACATGATTAGCGATGGTAGCCAAGGCTTGTATAAAGGCATCTTCGCGAACTTTGATCTGTATCGTTCTCATCATTCATGTATTTGTCTCCCATATCGTTTCAAGATGCTTGCCTGTTGAGTGCTGGCGTGGGGCTGGTGAGTAACGTTTCCGCTTCTCAGAGCTCAGGACGAGTCGCGGGAGACTGACTGCATGTGGATAATCGCTAGACTGGTCACCTAATCTTCAAGCGTTATGAGCCTACTTCGCCTGTTGCCCACCTCGGCTTATTGGGAGTTGTCCCTGCGCTCTTGACCTGGCTTTTCATCCCACATCTCTCGAACATTGTGTTCGGTTTTGCGTACTCCTTCGCAATCTATGTCGGCACTCTGGTCACTTCAGTCGTCGCCTATCGGTTGGGCCCTTACCACCCTCTGGCGAAGTACCCCGGGCCTGTACTGGGCAAATTGTCAAAGCTGTGGATGTCATACATATGCACAACGGGAAGGCAACACGTCTATTACCGCGAGTTGCATGATAAATATGGCGATATTGTTCGCATAGGCGCGTTTTTAGTCCTTTTGCAGCGATCTTTGAACTAATATGGCCCTTCAGGACCCAACGAGTTATCTGTCCGTAATGCTGATGCAGTGATTCCCATGATGGGCAGTCAAGGCTTGCCAAAAGGACCTTGTTAGTCGAATCGCATCCCCAACGCGGTGGCCTGCTCACAAATCCTTCAGCTTGGGATGGCCGTATCCCAGATAGCAAAGCAAAAACTCTTATCCAAATCTCAGGACCCGAGCACACCCGACGTCGCCGCCCCTGGAACAGAGCCTTCAACAGTGAGGCCCTCAAAGGCTACGAAGAGATCATCGAGAAGCGCGCCAACCAGTTGATGGAAACGCTCAGCTGCCAGGTGGGCGCGACCAACCTCGCACAATGGATCAGCTTCTTCACTTTCGATTTCATGAGCGACATGGCGTCAGTGCCCTATCTTTTCCAATATTTCGCTGGGATTAACGAGTCTTTATCGCTCAGATTTGGCGGAGGCTCAGAGATGCTTCGGGAAGGCGACAGTCAAGGAGTCTGGAGTGCGCTCGATAACTCGTCACTTCTATCTACCGCCTTAGGTCACTCTCCATGGCTTGGGCCATATTACAACATCCTCCCCATCGGTACTGATAAGCGGAGGTTCCGCGATTTCTGCGTCGAGCGTGCGAAGAGCAGGATCGCACAGGGATCCATGACCAAGGATGTCTTCCATCATTTCGTGAGTCTCGCATTCAATTCAGACCGGGCTCGCAAAGTTCTCATTGGAAATCAACACAGTTAAACGAGAGCGGTACTGAAGCCAACCCTCCCAGCATGCTGGAGGTCGTGCAGGACAGCGGCTTGGTCATTATCGCGGGCTCGGACACCACGTCCACGGTTCTCAGCAGCCTATTTTGGTTCATTATGACCAACCCTACCACCTACAGCCGACTCCAGGCCGAGATCGATAGCGTTTTCCCGCCTGGCGAGGATGCGCTTGACGTTGCAAAACATATTCATATGGATTACTTGAACGCAGTGATGTTAGTCGCATACCCATCGCTCAGATTCTGACATTGACCTTCGCATTTCAGAAATGAAACACTTCGGCTGTTTCCCCCGGTACTCAGCGGCAGTCAACGAGTAGTCGAACGGGGCGGTGGCGCAGCCACCTTTGGATCGTAGTGAGTAGACCGTCATTTTTTCCATTCAATTTCAAGCTGACTCCTGTCAAAGCATTATCCCCGAAGGCACCGCAGTGTTCTCGCATTTCTTCAGCATCCAGCGCGATGCGCGATACTTCTCTCCCCTCCCCGAGACGTTCTGGCCCGACCGCTGGCTTCCTCAGCCTGACCGCACATCGCCTTTCGGGCCCGCATACAAAGGCTCGCTGGACGTGGTCACGGACCGAACAGCATTCACGCCCTTTTCCTTCGGCCCGTCCATCTGCGTCGGTAAAAGCCTCGCGCTGCAGGAACTGCGGATGGTTGTATGCTTGATGCTGCAAACGTTTGATATGCGCCTCGCGGAGGGCTACGACGCGCAGCGATGGGAGAAGGAGATGGAAGATCGGCTCATCTCGCATACTGGGGAGCTTCCTGTCGTGCTCACTCGGCGCAAGAACTGACTATAATTGAGGCACGACAAGACTTTTCCTACTGCCTTCATTTCAAGCGGTGTTTACCATATACAAATCTTTCAAATCTTTTGACCTAGCTGCGAATATTTTTCTCGAAATGTGTACATGTAACATCTTTCCACCGCTCGTCAGAACAATAAAGCTGAATTCGCAAGCAAAAGAGTACCATTGTGTTACACACGGCAAATCTCTCATAATACATTTCTCGGAAGTTGCCCAGACTCGCATGGTTCTACCACTCAAACGCCGTGCCATCGTAGTTCAAAAACTTGCCCCCATCCTTCTCTCGTGTGCTGGTATCAACTAAGTCGAGTATGGATGTTGCACTCTTCTCTGGTGTAATGAGCGGAAGACTTTTCATCAAGGGCTCCCTCTCGAACAAGAAGGCAGCTAGAAAGATCAAAGATCAGTAAATTCGTTCATTGATACAAGTGCGCGGACTGACCCATATCGGTATCGACTCCGCCAGGGCTGACGGGGAAACATACTGAAGCATTAAGGAGAGGATCAGCATATTTAGACCACATCATCATAGCATACCAGCTCACCCAAATCAGGATATTCAAAATGCAGCTTTCGCGCGAAATAATTCTCCGCCGCCTTCGAGATCCCGTATGCCAACATTCCGATTGGCATAGCTGCCCCCGTGGTCATGCTGCCCGCGACGGACGAGATTGGGATGAACTTGGGGGAGGCGGTGCTTCTGGACAGGAGCGCATAAGTGGCCTGGAAGAGCACATGGGTGCCGTACCCTCACAGCTGTTTTTTTTAAACATTCTACATCTCCAATGTAGATTTTTAGAGCATTTTCAAACAGTTCGGTTTAAACTGGCCAGTTCAAACGGCCTTCAAGCTGGCCTCTACTATGGTGTTATCACTGTGTGCCAAATTCTATTTATTACTGAGCTGTATAGTTGACTTGGCTTGAAGCGGTTTGAACGGTTTGAACGGTTTGAGCGGTTTAAAAGGTTTGATCTGTCAAACCGTTCCAAAATGATAGAACCAAAAAATTTCTGCACCAACATATATGTATCTGTTTCAATTGAGATTGCGTTAGAATATATCTTGCAACCTCGGATGTCCTGAATCGATGGAGAATGGCGAAGAGGGTACTACAGGTCAAGCACAGCTGTGGCGGCTGCTAGGTCCAATGTGGCAACCGGAACAGTTTCGGATGTGCAGAGCGGTCACGTGCAGTTCGAGATTCAGAAATTTTCGCAAAGTCTTTTCTCCGACTCGCTCCCTGCCTCTCCCCTGCCTTGTCGAATTTTTGTTTGATCTCTTCTCCATTCCCAAGCGGACTATGTAAGTACTTTCTCGGTAAAAAGCTTCGTTGACTAGTGGTGTGTTTCGTGCACTGCGTGGTGCACGATGATCCGAAGCTTTTTTCTCTATTGGCATGGTCCTCGTAGCGAACTGGCTTTTGGTCGGCGGCGGGACTAAGGTGTGTCATGTTCTCCCGCTCCGGGACACATTTTCTGACGGCGTAGGGATAGCTGGGGCTGGGCTGCACGTCATGGTGAGTGCTTGTGCTGCCACATGCAAAAAACGCGCTCGCTCATCCACTGCGCAGGCGCACTATATGCAGGCTGGCACGCTTCTCGTCCCGGTACACAACATGTCTGTGTCCGTGTGCCTCTACTGCCTCGTGTGTCCCCTCCTCTCTCGGTACCCGTGCGAACCCACCTACAGAACCCCCTGCCCCCACACGCATACGCAGACGCCAAGTCCGCACCGCCAGCCCGCCTCGCTGCTGCCACCGCCAGCGCACACTTTGCGCTCGCGCTGCGTCTCTCGAACCTGCGCGCAACCTGCGCCCCTGTCCCGCCTGGGACCCGTCGCTTGCGGGCCTCGCGCTTGGAGGCACTTCGGCTAGGCGGGAAGTGGGGCGTGCCAAGGGGGCGCGTAGTAGACCGGCAACTGGTGGGCGGGGCGGTGTTGAACGCGCCGTTTGAACAGGGTGTTTGAGCGGAGTGTTTAAAAATATTGTTCAAACCGGTTCAAACAAGGGGCAGGAGCGCTTTCAAAAGACTCAGCCAAATAGCATTTCTTATCATTCTTTAGTATTTACTACTACCACACTGTTAATATTATAATTTTTGGTTTAAACAACCCGTTTGAACTTGCATGTTCAAACCGAACGGTTTGAAAATTATCTAAAATTTAACGTCGGGAACGTTGAATGTTCGAAAATTTCTGCTGCGGTGGCCGGGGTGCCGACTACGTTGACCTGTATATCACAAACGTTAAATGTAAGTAAACGTATGAGCAGGGCATTGTCAGGGGTTTACATTGAAGTGTTCGCGTAAATGATCGTCAGATGTCGTCAATGCAGGCCCAAGATGTGTGCTGATACCTACAAGTGTCTTGTCAGTACCGGGATTGACGTGAAGTACGATATCAGACGCACCTGCGTTGGCGATGACAATGTCTAGCCTACCAGCTATTTTCTCGATTTCCTTCACCGCTGCATCGTTGTCGTCCTTGTCGCATGACGTGAGCTTGAGGATTTGAACTCTCCCAGAAAACTGCTGGACAAGCTCAGCGAGCGCAGTAGCCGCGGCGGGATTGCGAGCACCGGCGAAGACAATGGAATCATCGGAGCGAGACGCGATGGCCTTGACCAATGCGAGACCTGAACTTAATTAATCTGCGTGCATAAGCGAGAAATAATCAAGTTAAAATACGTACCAATACCACGATTTGCGCCAGAAACAAGATAGACAGTAGGGGCAGACATGAAGTCTATTTGATGTGATTTAAATAGAGGGGCAAAGGCTGATTTCCTACTAGCTTTTATATGAAAGTAATTGGTATTTGAAGCCACCACACGCAGGCGTGAGACAGCTGTTCCGCTGTATAATGAACTTGCTGATCAAGATGACTGCAAATAACCTGGTGACGAGGAGATCCTTAGTCAAACCAGCTCACTAAGAATCTCCATGTTTTCCGGGAATTGATAATCTGCGCATAGAGGCGCGGGGTCGGTATGAGAGGATTGCTCCACCGCGGGCCGCCCTGCCTAGCAGACTGGCTGAATCAATACCTAAAAATTGGAGAAATCCCGGGGATTCAAAACAGATGGCGCAAGAGGTGAGGCGCAAGTACTCGAGATGCAAAGGTGGACGTGTACAGTAGGTCCGCAACCGAGTCGGGTCTGCCGCTGATCCTACGTGGATGATATTCATACCACTGGCCACAAGTATATAATCAATACGACTCACTAAATTTTAAAGCCCTACTTCCCATAAGATATACACCTGTATCACCGCCATCATTTCCAGCCCAGGCAGGATTTTGGAGTTGAAACATCACGACTTCTCTCCAAGCACGGGAGCCTTGTGCATCAGCGAGTAGGAGAAGTGCAACATAACATTGCCACACTGAGAGGGGAAACGGGCACAAAGCGTTCATTGATGAGCTGATCGTCAATGTCTCGGGCTCGGATGAAAGCGTCCGGGGAGGATTGGATGAGCTGAAAGTCAAATTGGGAAGTGTAATGCTCGATTTTCTCGTTGTATGCGTCTCTTTCTATATTTCAATGCCTGGTCTGACTAACACAACTCCTCTGAACAACGCTGATATCACGATATATTGGTGGAATTCCGAGCAAGGCCTCCAGTGTGCGCTTGAGACATACCTAGACATACGCAGACATTGACGACTGCTATCTGCAGTGCCTGACCTCCGAATGAACTTAAGGGGGGGTGAGATATTATTAGCGTGACGATTTACAATGAGCTGTTGGAGATTCGAAGAGTAAGCAAAGAGAAGGGTGGGTGGGGTGCGCTAGCGGACTCCAAGATGAGCCAAGATGGAGGAAAAGCATGGCCCGTTACTGCGGGCCGCCAGGGGCCAGGCCGGACTCGTGGCTATCACTGCCACTGTGGCTGAGGTAACGACTCGAAACTGTTTGGCGCTTGTTTGGCGCAGCTGCTTTTAAACAATTTCTTGCCCCCCTCGTTCACGAAATGCCAGCAGAGTTTCCACAAGGCATGCTCCCGATATACTCGCAAATTTGGTCGAACTCAGTGAGCACGGCGCTGGTCATTGCGCGCCTCAAAAGCACAGCGCCATCTGTCTCCTTCCACTCCGCTCATCTTGATTGTGTCTGTGTCCTCAAGTCCATGCACAGGTTTACTCCTGATCGAACCTGTAATCTCCGCTCCTGTTCATGAGATCATTGTGTTGCATTGATTCAGATCGTAAATCCTTTCAGCACAGGTAAATTGGGACCCAGGGAGAAAAGTAAGTTCATGAAATTGAATACCCATCATACATTTGGACATATTCGATCCGTCATCCACAAGCATCAATCGACTCCCCTGGCTAGCGCACATCCTTCGGCAAATAGATTATATAGGTCTGTGTGCTGCGCCGACACATGAAGTACTCCCCGTGCGCCCCCCACTGTAGGGACCTATTATCCTGCCAGCGCTGATTTTTTTCAATTCGTTGATAAAGCAGATTTATCATGAACCCGCCGCGTGAGAGTCCTATTGCACCGGCGAGACCGTTAGGAAGAGAGATGATATTGCCGGTAGATGGGTCGCGCGCTTCTATACCCGGGCCCTCGTCCATTCTCACGAGGAGAAACTCACCCAGATGGTTGGGTGGAGAAACTAACACGAGTGCCGAGACCCTGATGGATCTGTACAGACCACAAGATGTTTCCGCCTACGGGATCCCATACAAAAATGTGCCCCTTGTATGAGCAACTAGCAATCTGCGAACCATCGGAGGAGAAGGCTAAGGTATTGATATAGCCACTGCATTGGTCTGGGTGAAGCATTGTTGAGAGTCGGTTGCCTTTGATTGACACAGTGTTCCACAGCATCATCTCCCCTGCATCAGAAGCCGATAGCAAGTGTTCCCCATCCGCGGCCCATGTCACAGCACATACACCACCAGCCCATGTTGAGTGGGCAAGCGGTTCGGCGACCTGGGAGCCAGAAACAGAGTCCCAGAAATGGATAGCCGAGTTTGCTGTTCCTGCAGCGATACGGCAGCCATCATCTGTGAATGTGACGCACGTAACACGCGGGAAATCTTTGTCGGTTGCGATTTTCAAGAGGTCTTGACCCGTCGCCGTCGCCCTAATAGCAATTCCGCGACGTTCTTGTCCTGTTGCCACCGCATATCGCCGGCCGTCAGAAGTGTATGCAATGTCAAAGTCTTCGCCAGGCAGGGGCACGGCACACATTGAAGGGTCTACACACGAGTCGTGGAAGGTTTGATAGAGAATAGAGTTCTGGGGATATAATGGAAGAGCCGTGTAGTAGACATAGAGAGGGTGTTCTGCAATGTCGACAGCGAAACTGCGAGCAAACTTGACAGCGTCGCTCATAAGCAGCTCAAGGCTTTTGTCTTTGAGGTTGTTTTCCTTTCTCATTAATAAGGTCACCGACATAATTGATCACAGGTCATGAGACGTACCGCAAGCCATGCTAGCACGCGTTCGAGCATAGGCAATATCTCCCCCGATTTTCTCATTATACTCATCGCTTCAAACCAGTGAAGCAGATGTGTCCGAACAAAAAAGTCAAGTGTTTCCGTGACACGCGATTGGTGCTCTGAGATGGAACAAATATAGTCGACCCAAGATTGACAGGCGTATGCAAGATCCTTCGGTAGCAGCTCTGCATCAAGGGGAATTGAGATCGCCATGTTACATATATTGCGCCTCAGACCCGCATTCATGCGCTGAAGGTCCTTGGGCCCCATGTGATCGGGTATGAGTGAGTCTATGCGAAATGTTTGATAGAGAATCGAGTCAATGGGATGCAATGGAAGGGCCGTGTAGTAGATATGGAGAGGGTGAGCCGTGATATTGCCTACAAAGTTACGGACGAGCTTGATAGCATCGACGACAAGGATCTTGAGGCCCTTGTCTTCATGGCGTTTTCCCTATACAATAAATCAGCGTGGTAACCTCAAATGAGTAGCATAGCCCGCACCGCTAGCCATGTTGCCATGCGTTCAAGCATAGGCACAATTTTCCTTGATTCCCCGACAATGCTCATAGCCTCAAACCAGTGAAGGAGATGTGTGCGAAGAAAAACCTCGAGCTCCTTCATCACCCAGAATTGATGCTCTACATTGGTGCACACATGTTCTACCCAGGATTGACATGCAGATGCGAGATCCTCTGGTAATACCTCTGCGCCTAAGGGAGCTGAAAATGACATGTTGCATATGTTACGCTTCAGGTCTGCGTTCATGCGCTGAAGACACTGGGCAGCAGGCACTGTGTTGGTCCCGGCCGGCCCAGGCTCGAAGTACCAGATATCACGCCCGCATCGATCGCGATTGGTCAAGAAATCCAGAAACGAAGAATGAAGAACCCTCACAACTGGTAGTTGAGTCAGGAGAGCGCCAAGATGTTGTATTGTTATTATGGAAGGTCGCACAAGAGGGCGGCCGAGCGAGCGATCCATGGCCGCGATTGACAGTGGGATGGGCATCGCTATGATGGCGCTCATGATGGTGCGGAAATCAGACACAAAATCTTCGTCTCTCCAGTCTCCTGCAGAAGCCAGGGCATGCGTGTAAAGCTCATCTAGTGATGGCTCGGGTTCAGGAATGGATGTATCTTCCCGAAGAAGAAGAGACTTCAGCCGCTTTGGCGGACTGTGTGCCGCATCAATAAAATCGCTGACAGCTACGGCCCACGCAAAGAAGCCGCAGGCTCGGGCAGTGAGCTCAGCGATGTCAGCGGGATCTGGCCAGTCTTCCTGCAAGTCTTTGTTCTTGCGCCGTATCTCAAGGAATCGGGACTTGAAGTATGCAGTAATATCTGCAGAATTGCTATCACATGCCAAGCGCAGCTCCTGGCTCTTTATGTGAGTTTCCGAAGCTTTGAAGGCCTCGCGAATATCATCAATGCTACGGCTCGTGATGATCAATCGAAGGTTGGAAGGCAGATTTTTGGTTCGGCCGGCGAGAACCTCCAGGAGGCCTACCCGGTCTTTCAGCTGCCCGCATTCATCTAAGGCATCCAGAACAACGACAACGGGACCTTCGCCATGTAGACCAGGTACTGATACGAGCGGCCTGACTATCAGCTGGTCGAATTGTTCCGAAAGTGGTTTTGTCAGGACTCTGATATCATTGTTGATGATCTTGATGATTGAGGCTCCTATGCGGCCATCATAGAGAGCAAGCTGGTGTGCAAATGCCTGCACTACCATGGATGGATGACTGCTCTCTGGTGATGCTCGGTCAAATCCCATAAAAGCAGCGAGACGACCCATCTGAGAGAAATGGGTGGCAAGGGTTGCTGCGACAGCGCTCTTCCCAGCTCCAGCGACATCGTAAAGCCACAAAACACTGCTTTTATCATCCTTAAAGGGCTGTAGTGCCCAATTTTGAATCTCAGTGACGATTTCGCGGCGAGTGCCAGCGAGACAGCTGCCACGACTGGACAAACTTGCCCCAGACGAGCCCAGCAAGTTGAGTGTGTGAACCTTGACTGAATTTAATTTTGTCACATGTGAACATGGCGAAGGAGAGACATTGATGACTCACGAAGGGTGGTCACATCTTCGTGCATGCGGAAAGATACCATGGCAATCTGAACGGCAACACCAGTGTCAAATTGACTGCGAAGTGCGGTGAGACTCTTCGACATCCTTGCAACTTTCGCTGGCGTAGATGCACCCAGTTTCTCTCTGAGAACTCTGCCTGTTATGATTTTAAACTTTGAGGGTATCACATAGGTTGCGATACATAATGATACCTACCTGCAAAGCCGTGGCCACTATACTCACGGATAAAGATGGCACATTCTACGGTCTGAATAAAGATCCGCTGGATGGTATCTCCGAGCAGTCCAATCTTCGATGGAACTGCTTCAATCGCATCCACAAAGCTGTACACATCTTGCATCGTGTTTGCTAGATCGGCTACCATCTGATCTATCGTCAATTGAGCCATGATAACCTAGTGATTAGATTTATGCTGCAAGTTTAATATATTGGTAAAATAACCCTAACAAGAGTACTACGTACCTTGTAAGCCGCGGAGAGTATGTCCCAGGCTAGTTTTGCATACGGATGAACCTGGGAACAACCTAATTAGACAGGCCCACAAAAGCAGGTGATATTTCTAGAAATAAATTCACCTTTGCAGCCTGGTCTACGATCTGTATGAAGTGCTTTAATTTATCGAGAACATCAGAAATGGGCTGAGCAACCACAGCTGGCGGTATTTCAACGGAGACGAAATAGCCTGCCAGAGCCATATCTGAAACCCCTAACAAATCCAATGCTAGCTGCTGGGTCTGGTCGGAGACCAAGGTGCCGTGGTTAGTGAGAGACAAGCAGGTTTTGATCCGCCCTTGAAGCCTGGATTTTGCGTCGCGGAGATCCAATTCGGTATCTACGCCAAAACCGAACCAGTGAGATGTGATTCAGACCGAGGGCGGACATCATACCTTGCCCATGTCGACAGCGGTGAAGTAGGTCGCCGATAGCAATCTCCGAGGAGCATATGAAAGCTGTTGTGTGGAGAGTTGTAGCATGGTGGAAGACCTTCAACGATATCTTGGAGGACGGCTTTAATGCCTTACTGTGTGCAAAATTACTTGACGCTTCGTACTTTGAGCAATGTGAAAGCGCACATTTGGAAAGCCTCATTCCATTTTGGGCTCGAGCTATGCGGTATTACTTTCGACTGGAAAGTAAAGTCCTCAATGGTGGCCTTGACAAAAGCATTAGGCGGCTTCCCTGATAGTCGTCGTAGAGGTAAGCAATCGGCACTGGCGACTGTAAAACGATTTTTTTCAGTGATGGGCACTTCATCACAGCATGGCACCCACTTTTCAGATTATACACAGTAAGAGGGTGTTGTGGCAACATCGGTGATTTGGAGAGTGGGTTGTCGCTATCCAGGGACACTCTTTATATGAGGAAAAGGGTGCAGCCGCGCCACAGGGATTTAGATGGCAGATAGAGCACACTGTGATTAGCCGGAGATTTCGGCGGCGCGGATGTCCAGGACCTTGATCACGATGATTGGCTCCTGCTGAGAGCTTTCTGCCGGAAAGTTAATATAATGGATCGTATCTCAGTAGGAGAGGATCATATATTCGCACACTTCACCACTGTAGCTGATAGACCATACCCAGTTGAAAGTATCAAAGGTATTTGGTTGAGAGTGGTTTGTGGATGAAGCCAGATAGCCCCGGAAAAGTTCCTTAGAGGCGCACAGCAAATTCGCTAAAGTCTCCCACGCCATTAGCTTTTCTCGTCTCGCGCTAGGCTCCAGCCTCGAGCTCATTTCTACTCCTTGCACTCTTAGCAGCAGCTCCAAATGTCCACTACTAGTGGATAATCGGTAGACATGATACAATGAAAAATAATTGGTACAAGACCCGTGATATTCAAGCCAAGACGCATTAGCGCCTCCAGCGAGCCGCTAACTCATTCTCCTTGAGTTTGTTACCGTTTTTACCAACCGATCGCTCATACTCTTTGACAGCTTTCTTGGCTTCGGCCTCCGAGAAGTTGTTGGAAATCAGTCCAGCGTAAAGATGTTTGCCACCTTCGGATGCATATGGTCCCACAAGCATTATTCTCACCAACTTCTTGACCACCGACAGGAACCAGCTTCGTTGCACTGTCTTCCAGGGCGCAGAGAGAGCATGGTCCTTGATCATCTTCTGTACTGCGGACGCTGACCTCGTGTATTCTTCTTCACTTGCTGCTGCTCTGGCTGTGACAACGCACGCATGAGCACAACTCGTGATTCCTGCATTGCTGTACCCGGCCGCGTTTGCACTCCACCACTTTTCCTTATCTCCAACGTGTTCGAGGTGCGTAATGACTAGCGCAACAGGAACTTCTCCCTCACAGAATGATTGGAACATCTCGTAGTTCTGGACGGTAGTTGCGGTGATTCTGCCTCGGACGCAATACACCAGCAGATTAACACCATCGCTCAGTTCCTGCGTAACGAATAAACATTGCTGATGGCTTTGGCTGCTGTTGCTGTCCCAGTACTGGCCTCGTTCAAGCCAGCAGTGTCCCATAGTCTGATGGTGGGACCACCAGGTAGGTTTGTGACGTATGGAGTGCTCTTGAATGTACACCCCATGACACCGTCCGAGGTTTCGGCGACGGTCTTGCCAGTGATGAGATTGACAAGGGAGCTTTTGCCTGCCCCCGCCTCCCCGAAAACAATGATATTTGGCATGGAGTATTCCTGTATTCATAATCAACTAGGTGGACAAGAAAGATAAGGAAATGCTCCTACCCAACAATCACGCGACTGTTTACTGGCTTGTGCTGCATTATCTTCCTGAGCTTTTTGACTAGAATTATTCTAGCAGGTCTCGTGAATGGGCATAGGTCGATGGCGAGACGCTCGCACTAACCTTGAAATAATTCAGCATCGTGATTCTGGGTCCTTGGCGGAAGGCTGAAGAGCAAAGTCGAATGCCCTTCTTTTGAATGCCGAGACGCCCTGGCGCATTAAGATCGGCGCGGGATCCCAACCAGCTGTAAAAGGATCGTGGTATCAATGTGGTTTGGCAGTGCAAGCATTTCGCTCTCATATTCGTAAAGCACAGTGGCGTTCCTGACCTAATTTAAATTTTGTATCCGATCAGCGCAAGCCCGTTTACACGATAAGAAGAGATAAATAGACCTTTATCGGTTATCATCGCGGGCATATAGCAAGCCTGTACTGGTGCTCAATTGTGGCATGAAGTGGATGCCTTAAGCTGCTTTTCACGAACTGTAACGCTCCTGGAGATTCGGGCAAAGGGTTACATATCAATATCGCAGTGTGCCCACAAAATGTAGCGACCACTAATTGGACCACGAGCGGATTGCCTTGGTTGACAATGGCTTGACAGCAAGGTCTCAGGAGTGATTGATCCCTAACAGCATGCTGTCAATCGCGCAACAGTCATGCGATTTGCACGAGTCATAACTTGAACCTAATTCAGCAACTATCCCAGAGTCGACGAGTGCAAGAACTTCAAGATCCGGAGATTCATTTCAAGCGACACGTGCCAGAGAGCGTCTCAGAATGTGGTGCACGTCGCACAAGTTCAAGCTTTGGTCGAGACTTGATACTATGCATGATAGTAAACGTGCACGTATGCGAGATGCTAGGAACTACTGTGGCTCTGTTGTGGCGCTGCCTGTCGTTTCGTGATTAACGTTAGAATCCTCGGGGCCCGCTGACTGCTGGATCCGTTGAGAAATATGTGCGTGGTAGTGAAGGTACATTGTCATTAGCGCACAATCAGCGCATAATAAGCGATCAGCCCAGATTCTATCCTTTCACCATAAATCGGCTTTGAATCACGAGGAAGATGTTGGTATCTCTAACGAGCCTCTTTCTTCTCCGCCACCATTACCAGTGTCCAGCTTAGCTTGGGAATCCGCGGCGATTTGCGATTTATACATTTCCAAGGCCGATTGTCTCTGTTGTTTGGTGAGACCGAGCTTCTTGAGCACATTGGAGAGCTCTGCAGCGCCCTCGATGCTCTGGCGCCTTGGCAATATGCGAGCTAGACTCGTAGCCACAATCAAGTACCACCCTCTTTGCTCTGGCCGCCATGTGGATGATGAATCGCAGGCCCTGGCTATCATAGCCCGCACCTCTTTCTGTGAGATATTGTATGCTTCTTGATGCATAAATCTTCCGGGGCCCAATTGTGGTCCTTTCGTGCTCACAATGCATGCATGATCTGAAAAGATCATCTGTGAGCGCTCGAAGCCTGGCCCGTTCGTTGTCCACCATTTCTTCTTATCTGGAACAAGCTCCAAGCCGGTGACTACCAACGCGATAGGCACATTCCCTTGGCAGAATGCCTTGAAGATCTGATAGTTTTTGATGGTGGTTTCATGGATCCTGCCCCGTACACAGAATACCAGCAGTCTTACACCGGCACCCAAGCGGCGTATGAGTGCATATACGTGTGCGATGGCTTCACTGGTAGAGACGGTACCGTTGAATCCTTCGCTAAGCCCAGCAGTGTCCCAGAGTGTGACTGAGCGTCCATTTGGGAGTTTGATTTCATAATCTTGACTCTTGGTCGTGCACCCGGCTGTACCAGTGGAGACTGCGGCAATTTCTCTGCCAGCAATCAAGTTAATCAGGGAGCTCTTCCCGGCCCCTGACTGACCGAACACGATAATGTTATGCGATGCCTGTAACCATATTTGTTCACCACTGAATTGAATACTAAAAAATAGCGAGCAACCTCTGGTTTCAAGTCTGTGATATTCCCAGCAAGCGCTAGAGTGCCATCACTGCCTGCTATCTTGATAGAGCATAAGACATCTGAGTAAGATCCATTCGAGTGATAACCGACCTTGCCCTGCAGTTGTTGTGCAATCACAGGCGAGGCCCGACCAGAAGTTCCCTAGAAACAGAGATTTACAGCACTTCAATAGATGTTGAGGGTTAATGCAAAGGCTTCTCACGTTGCTCGAAGTGGAAGCCATATCGTATCTGAGAGTTTTCTCTGCTGGTCAAATGTGCTTCAACCTGATATAGTAGCGCATCCCGAAAGCACCTCCTTTATGGACCGCCGGGCTTCTAAAAATGATGTTCCTC
Organism: Athelia sp. TMB; assembly: GCA_014898675.1. Lineage (NCBI taxonomy): Eukaryota > Fungi > Basidiomycota > Agaricomycetes > Atheliales > Atheliaceae > Athelia > Athelia sp. TMB. The sequence goes on from JACXVL010000066.1 coordinate 91,079, forward strand.
GAGACGCCCTGAATGAATCTGGAGCGGTGTTTTGCGCGCGCTGATGTGTATGCAACCAGAGGCATAGGTCGATTGGTCTTATTACGTGATGTCGTAACGCACCATATTTAGTATGTCCCCGACCGTCGCCCCGTGTGGCCATTGCCACATCTACTGTGTTGAGGAACAGTGTATCCTCGCCGAGCATTAGCAAGGATATTAAAGTGTCAGGTCCTCACTTATAGGTTTGATAAGTGGATAGTGGTTAATATTAGATGTTTGAGGTAGAGGTTTGGCTTATAGCTTAGAGGTTAGTGATTAGGCCAAGGATATTTATTTCTAGGGGAGGGAGGGGGAGGTGTTACGCTCTATTATGGCAGTTTAGGGATTATATTGAGCTAGGTATAGCTCTGGGACAAATAATTTGCTCAATAATAGTGATTCCAATAGCGCAGTAGGACTAGAGACAAGGAAAAGGCTCACTATGGCGGCAGCCACGCGGGGCCACAGTCGGGGACCTACTAAATATGGTGCGTTACGACATCACGTAATAAGACCAATCGACCGTTCCCTCTATGCAACCACAGCATTAGCAAACTCTGATAAGGATCAACAGATGCAAAGAAGTTCCATGAAGAAAGCTTATACCCACAATGCGTCCGCCGATTCCAAGCCATGCGGACAACACGAGGGAAGGAGTCGTCCTGACTCCTATGGGACCATTACCGCGTATATATCCTATCCTATCCTGAGTCACCGTAAGTAGTAACAGATCGCTAATATGCATAGCATTAGCATCAATTTCAGGGGCGGTGCGCGGCTCAATTGGTATGGCTTACAATTGTGGGCAGGGCGGACAAGGACCCTGTCATATGCAGGCCAAGGGATCGGAATCAGATGCGTTGATTACAGGAGGCGTATATGTTTGCTATCAACAGTCTTAAGTTTTAGAACCTCTAGATTTTGAATGAAACGAGGACCCAAACCTGTCCCGTTTGTGTCTTGTACGTTCTCTTTGAATTGTTCGAATCGCATAGATCGACCTGCACAACAACCCCTCCACCTTTCCATCGTCCTGCTCGACTTATCCCCACGTCGCTCTTCCCCGAATGAACCTCTCGGAGACAGGCCTGCCCGCCTTTACCATCAATACGGCGCTCTCGATCCAAGACTTGGGTATAGGCGGGGGATTGCAGGGGAGTAAGCTCATACTCTTTGGGAGGGTTGCGAGGCTTAGTTCTTCTTTTGAATGTGATGTTAGGACCATAGTGTCTAGAATATAGCAAAAGACTTACCGTTCGCTCTCGAAGCCCAACTAGGATGTTGATCCAAAGACGATGTCCGCATCTTTCTGGGTCAAAGATACTGCTGCAACTGCAAGGCCGAAGTCCCAGCCTAGTCGCCAAAAGATATTCAATGAGCGATTATCGTGCAGGGTCGTCGTAAGAGAACAACTTACAAATGAGAGGAATTCCGCTTTGCTTCACTTTGCGTAGAATACCTCATGCGAGTGGGCATCCCGCTGTCGCGTGGTGATTGCTTGTGCAGGTGACCAGCTGGCAGTCGCCACGGAGCGCTAAATCCGTCAGACAAACGAACCATCTCATATGGAATAGCACGGTAAGCAGCAGAATGATAGAGTCAGATGAGCCCAGTACTACAGTGCGGTTTATCCAGGTTGAAGATCTCCTCGGCAACGGCAAGTTCTGGTCGTGACCTGCAGGAAAAGCCTAGACAATCCAGCCAGTAGAACGGGGAAAGTCCGTTGAATGAGATAACTTTTGAGAATGAGACGCGTTCCACTGTTGCTGCCAGCAAAACCAAGCAAATCGTGCATTCAGCAGGTCTTAATGCGTTGTGTACAGCGACCGAAAGACTGTCTCCTGTTCTTGTGCTTCGCATGAGGCAGATACCTAGAAATGGTCCCAGAGAAATCCCCGTTTGCTTCGCGTACACGATCAAGGATAACTAACCTTCGTAAAATTAATAAGGATTCAGCGAGGCGAGATGCCATGGTGGATGACGCTTACAATGAAGACAAAGTGACGCGGATCGATTGAAGATAAAGGTTGAAATAATTCCGTAGTATTACATTGACAGACTCGGCGATGGGATCATGCATATGAAACGAATTGTGATGCAACTATGGTTTTCACACCACACATATAACTCGAGACTCGACAGCAGTGACTCTAGAGCGCTCGAGCTTCACAGCTCCCGGGTGTGCGACTGTTCATCACTGAGGGTAAGATTTGGTGATCCATCGATCCAAGGCTCAAAATATGACATACCGAGAGCCCAGAATTCACCCTTGTCCCGATGAAAACCCCCTCATCTCCCGCTTGGTCTCCCTTCCCGATCATCGGGAATGAGATTAATAATTGGATTCTTGAAGAGATTCGGTTCTTGAGCGCTAAGTATATCGGGTTTGGACGAAGAACTCTTGTTGAACGGCCACCACTTCATATTGTGACCTTGAGTTATTAGACTGGGAACTGACACTGGTACGCCTTTTAATATCTTCAGCATAAGCAATAAAACTAAGGCTCACGTTGAGTGTTTGCGGGAGATTGCAACGGCGCGAAGGGGAGCGTGAAGATATATTCGTCCCAAGGCTTATTCATTTATAGCAAGAGACACGTGGGACCTGCAGAGCCTCAATGCGGTGATTGAATGGATGGAAACTCAGATCCAAGCTGGAGCGGTGGTTGGCGTATTGGAGCTCCATTTCGAGATATGGATGTCATAGAAGTAAGCAGGCAGGAGAACCTGGAGGAGCGGAAGAGCCAGCGGCTACTCAGGTCAAATAATACCGAGCCGCAGAAAATGTCATCGGGGTTCAACTTCAACCTGATCCAGCCGCGACTGTCACCTGAGTGGTAGATCTGAGTATCGTTGCCCGATCAAACCAATAATGGGAGGCAGGAATAGGATCATTCATTCGTTAACTAGAGATGCATTTGAAAGCCCCGGCTCACGACTGGAACAGCGATCCAATCTTCCCAACTTGATCCGTCCGTATCTGGTACGTCCTCCTCGAATCCTTCAAGACACTCAGATCGACCTGCACAACCCGCATCCCTTCCACTTTGTTGTCATCCGGTCCTCCGCCCACCCCCACACCTCCCAGCATCCCTTTAAAAGGCAGCCAAACCCCGCTTCCGCCGATGAACCCCTCGGAGACGGGCCCGCCCGCGTTCACCATCACTACGGCGGTCTCACTCTCGAAGGCTCGGGTGTAGGCGAGAGATTGCAGGAGGGTAAGTTCGTAGTCTTGGGGAGGGTTGTGGGGCTTGATCCCTCTGCCGGATGGGAGTTAGGATCACAGTGTCTCAAGATATATCAACACACTTACGGCTCGCTATCGAAGCCCATCCAGTATGTGGGCCCAAAGATGATGTCGACATCTTGCTGGGCCAAAGACGCTGCTGCAGCTGCGCGGCTAAAGTCCCAGCCTAGTTGGCCAAAGATATCCGATGAGCGGTTATTGCGCGGGATCGCCGGAAGAGAGCAACTTACAGATGAGGAATCCAGCTTTGCCCCATTTCGTATCGAACACCTCATGCGAGTTGTCGCCCGCAACAAGGTACTCCCTGCAGAAACCGTCAAAATGCGTCTGAGCAAACTGAATAAGACACTCACCTCTCCGGAATCCATAAGTTCTTCTTCGAATACCGACCCACCACAGTGCCCGTGTCTCCATCAATGTAATAAGCTGTATTGCTCATGTACAAAGGTCTCTCTTTCTCGGGCGTTGGGGCCTTCTCGGTTGATAAGCCCACAAACTGCTTCGCCTGATCCATCAAAGAAGGCTCGTCCTCAACCGCCGGCGCGGGGAGATCTTTCGAGTCCGGATCCAACGCTTTTCGCTTTTCGGACGCGGAAGGCAAGGAAGCCTCAAAACAGTGCGGGTATCGTGCGACGAAGAAGTCGTGCCAAGATTGCTGAACCGCCGAGTCTGGCGCGGTGTTGGAAAGGAGGTGCGAAAAGGGGGACGTCGTAGGCTCGGGTACGCCGGAGACGACCGCTGAGTTCATCTGCGGTTCGACTATCGTCCCTACGATGGAAATGGTGTGCTTCTTCGCCAACACGCAGAGATAGTCTATGGCATGTTGGGCTGGGTGTACCATATACTGGTTCAAAATGGGCAGATGAACAACCGGTTGCAGGGCAAAATGAATGCCATTGACTCACCTCCTTCCCGTCCACGATCCCTTGCAGAAAATATTCAGGGAAGACAATGACGTCCGCACCCTCTCCACTGGCTTTCTCGGTCCATTCGGCAACCTTTGCGAGGTTACTCGCCAACGGGGCTAGCAACGGCGCAGAGGCATCGAACGTTGCCGACGCTGTTTCTGAAGCGTTAATAGGACATGTCTGGGCGAGGGCAATGCGCAATTGTTTCTCCATGATGGGTGAGCGCGGAGGAATTGATCAACAGGGGAAGCAACGTTCAAGGAGTTATAGCCATCTGAAGATCTATTTTACGCATCACCGGAGACATCGGAAAGCTGGTTTCAGTCTGGTCATGCGGGCGATGCTACATTGCTGAGGGAGTATCGGAATATAGTAGGACTGTAGACATGCCCGCCAGTGGAGTGCGATTGAGCAGTTTTAGATGGGAATTCATGACGTAATCACAAGCAAGCCTTAGTTGTGCTCAATCCGAGCTTGCTACACGTACGCCACTACACAGAGAGTTTTGACCAGTGACAAGTCCAACTCAGCACTTCAGAACTCGCAACAACGTTATTTGGATATAGTCGAATTTATGAAAATGCCAGTCATAACTTGCATGCCTTGCATAGCAAAAGGATTTCTCTTGGACGCGTCACGCGTCCCCTTTGGAGCAAGCCGCCGCTGGCTCTCTCTGGGCTTGTGGATCTTCTGGCCATGGGTCTCATACACTAGACAATAACTAGATGCCACTTGCAGCTAGCCGCGACGAAACAGCAGCGATAAGCAACTTCCCTGTCAAGATGTAACTGTAAAGGACAAGTATCTCTCGGCAATGCCTCGATTTGCATGCACATATATCATGGTTTTGGACTCGGACTCGAGCTTGGGTGAATTTGACGCATTTCTGCGGCTCTTGGCTGCCAGCGCCGTGTTTGGTAAGGGTGATTCCTTCGACGCTAAAGGAATCACCCCATATAGATTAGTTCGTGGGCAGAAAGTCTCTAACTGGTTTGCAGCTGTTTTTCGGTGGCGGGAGCGTTACCAACTCGAGCGGAGCGCCTCCAAAATGGTTACACATCCTATCACTTGACAGTGCTCATCGGACGCTCGACGCCACATATCAATCCTCTAGGCAACTTCTAGCTGGACTGGACATCAGAATGACATCTCAACTCAGTACAGATTCGGGCTCTCCTACTTTTCAAACAACTTGCATCGCATACTGTTATGTACGTCCTAGGCGCACTAGGATGAAAGCCTGGCATTTCAATCTTCCTGTGTCGAGGTATCAAACCCAGGGAACCCGAGTCACAGCCAGACTCAAAGCATAAAGACAGGGATGCAGCATTTCTCACTCGATGCAGCATCCCAGTGGCGGGAGCGTTACTAGCTCAAGCAAGAATTTGACTCTCGAGGGTGCTCATCAGACGTTGGACGCCTAGCGGTTCCCTCATCAACTTCTAGCCGGCCTGGATATCCAAACGGCTTGTTGAGTTAGTACTTTCTCGGTTTCTGGTCAAGCTCTGCTCCTCTTTGAGGATCTAAGGGATAATACGTACGTCTATCTTCATCTCGTGCGTGCGCTAGGACGCATTCCAGCCTCTGATTGCGATAAGACTATTGGATTAGGGAGCCCGAGTCACGGCAGAGCTGGAGGTATAAAGGAAGGGCTGCACTGCGCTTGACATGCATCCTCTTCTTCCCATCTAAACAAACTTGTCCTTCGAACTCATAACCGAAAGTCATCATGCATTTCTCAACTACGTTTGCCGCCCTTGCGTCCTTCGTAATCCTCGCCTCTGCAACTCCTCTACCCTCCTCCGAAGCTATAACCGGAGATCTCGGTAAGACCCATCAACCACAACTCATCGCATTAGTAGCACATCTCTGAATAGTACCCACAGTTGCCCGCGAGACTGTGGAAGAAATTCTCGTGGATCAAATGAATGAAGCTGAAAGCTACGTCGAGACTATCGAGTCTCGCTCTCCCGCCGAAGCTTCAGAAGATATCCTTGGTCTCTTAAACAGTTTACTTGGTTGTGAGACGGCGGATGATTGGTCTGTGAGTGGCACGAGTCTTGGCATCTAATTGAGCTGCTGGCTGATCAAATTTGTCACCCAGATGCCTAAACCGACTGTGTCTTGCGATGCGGACAATATCGACCGGTTCAGATACCATTGCGCCAACGATAAGGACGCCAAAGGTCGGTCGCTGGCATCGAAATATAATCCATAAAAGTACTTATGCCAACCCTCGTTTTAGATCCCGCCACCATGGCTGCCTGCTTGGTTGTCGTACGTAGTGCAGCAATATTTGCCGAGCAACGATTCTAATATTTTCTCATCATAGCATAAATGTCCCGTTCAAGAAGCCTTGCCCAAGGATACCGTTGGTGAGTCTGATTTCGTCCATTGGTATTCTTCCTCTTACTAATTCCGTGGGTCATCTCACAACCTTCAGTTGCCCGCGAGACCACGGAAAAATTCATCCAGGCAGAACGCAATGAAGCGTACAAGTTGCCTGATATTGCCCCTATTGTCCAAGCAGTCTCGAAGCAAGCTAAAGGGTTCTTATCGAGTATATTCAGTCGCGAGACAGCGGATGATTGGGTAGTGAGTATCGCGAGCCTTGTCATGCCACGGGAATTGCTTGCTGATCAAACACTGAATTCAGTCAGCATCTCCCTTGGATTCTGTTGGTGAGTGTGACTTTGTCCATGGGTGTTCTTCGTCTTACGGATTCCATGGGTTATCTCCTAATCTCTAGTTGCCCGCGACACCTTGGAAGAATTCCTCGAGGCACAATTGAATACGGTTTACGGGGAAGCCAGTATCATCGAGTCTCGCGCTCCTGCCAAGGCCTCCGAAGATTTGCTCGGAGGTCTTTTGTCGAGTATATTGGGATGTGAGACGGCGGATGATTGGTCTGTAAGTGTCACACGTCCTATGATTCAGAAAGAATCGTCAACTGATCAAATTTGGATTTTAGATGCCTAAACCGACTGTATCCTGCGATGCGGATAATATTGAGCGGTTTAAGTACCATTGTGCCAATGACAAGGACGCCAAAGGTGAGTCGACGGCTTTGGAATGTTAGCTGCAGAGAGTCTCACTCCTCGTTTAGACCCTGCCACCATGGCTGCCTGCTTGATCGTCGTACGTCATGACTCAGATATACCGAATACAGGCTCTGATCATGATGCTCTCTTTCTGCAGCATCAATGCCCCGTCCAGGAAGCCTTGCCCAAAGACACTAGTAGTGTTGGTGAGTCTGGATTATTTTTTCTCGTCTTATCGGCCCTCATGAGTGATCTTCTAGTCGCTCAGGACACCCTCAAACGGGCGATCAAAGACCAACTTAATTAAACGTCCTCAACTTCTTCACCAGTCCGGTTGTTCAAATTTTATGCGGTTGTGCATTTCAAGTCTTCAGACTGTTCTTCCCCCCCGAAGCAGATGTTGTATGGCATGTCACTTGAATATAGTGTATGATTGGCGTTCGCAGTTGCGAAGTGATAAGGTGTGAATCAGACGGTTGAAAGCAAGCTCAAGTTGTTATTTTATCGATAAAAGTACGTACCGCCTCCCTTGAGCAGGACGGTGTGCTCTACTCGACTGCACTTCCAGCTAAAGCAACAGTCAAGATAGTAAAAGTATGGTACCTTACTTCAGTCGAGCAAGAAAAAATACAGGAGTAAATCGCGACCCCGATACCTGCATATGGCACACCCCAGTGGTCCCAAGATAGGCGCTGAAAACGGGCAGTGCGGGAGGCATGAGAGGAACATTGTAAAGCAGCTATGGTTCGATCATATCAAAAATGAAAGCCAGAAAAATGAAACTTGCGTGCAGGGACATGCTCAGTTGCTGCGAGCGAAAGCCGTGAACGTTCGTGTCATCTGTCGCACTGATCGTTAACGTGGAAACAGGGACTTTCCTCTTGCGCCCAGTAATCCTCTATACCCTGTATCGCGGCCTTCCAGTCGGCCATAGGATCCCTTGCTTGCGCCTCATCTTTGGTGTCTGCCTTCAGAAGTACGAAACGACTATCGCCAAGCTCGTCGAGCTTCACTAAGGGCCTCATGAATGAATTATGCATCACTACCGCTCTGAACGCCACAGAATCACCCCTCGCACCTCTGGCAGGTGCCCTGCGAGGTTTCACATAGATGGTTTGAATCGACGGTCCCAGAAGTCCGATTTCTTCCATCGTAGCCCTGGGCCCCATGATATCGTGACCCATAGCGAATGCCAGGTAGAGACCGAAAGGGCCATCGGTTTCAGTGCTAAATCCCGTGAACTTCAGGTGCCTCAAGGCAGGCGCCAGCCTTGATATACTGTTGGAATGCAGATAAAGATCAAATGATCGAGTAATATGCAAACGGAAAAGCAAGGGGAATGATGGGGAATGCATGTGCGGTCTCCCGCCATCGATGTCGTGAAGCGGATACTTGTTACAAGTCAAATCCGTGAGGCGAGGCATTGCCAGGATAGATTCAGAATGCCATTCAAATGTTCGCAGCGGGATATCGAGCCCCATAACCTCCACTGTACTGGCGACAATTTCAATAATCATCCAGATCGCTTCGGCTACTGACTTCTCCGATTCAAGTTCATCATCTGTGCATGCTTGCCATGGGGGGTCATCCCATACATGCTCTCGCTCGGCCGCCTCCCGCTCTAGCGACTGTGTCAAGCGATCGTCGTAGGAAGGCCCCAGCAGCAGATGCTGGGATATATACAGATAGCGTGTTCGGCATGGCACAGCCAGCTGGCTCAGAAGGGCGGCTTGGAGCGCATAGATGCTGCGTGGGCCATGCACAGCGATGCTCTGCATCGTGTAAGGCTCGCATGCCTGGCGTATGAATCTCGAAGTGAGGGACAGCGAGCAGCCCGTGGAGCCTGAGTCCGTGCACGCGTACGAGGCGATTTTAGCCCACACCTCTGGCGGAGTTCGATCCATTGAAAGGGAAGCAAGTGGATTCGAGATAGCAGTGGTAGAGACTTGTGAGAGTCTCAGACAGCACAGGGTTGCTGCGAGGAGGTGAGCTCACCTCACTTTGGGTGACTGCGAGATACCTTGAGGTCGATTGAAGTGAGCCGAGGCCGAGTCGAGGTCGAGGGAAAAGTTTCGAGTCGCGAAGCCATCCGCTTTCCTTTTGCAGTTGCACGCACGTGGCAACTCAACCTGGGCTCGGAGCCACCATAATGCATTCTAGCGAGGATACGGACGACAAGCTGTGTTGCTGATCCCTTCCAGACTACTCTTGTATTATTAGTCAATTTCTATCGATTTTCTAACAGCAGAACGATGGGATTAGACAATATTGATGGCCCAGCACTCACATGTGATTGTCTAGCGGCTGAGCGAAATATGTCCAAATCTCAAGTTTCGAGCGAATAAAATAACAGTATTTCTTATAGCAGAACGCGACGATGCCTTAGTCCGGCGGAGCAGATGGAAGCAAAGCAGATGTGATTACAATAAGGTATTTAGAGCAATGGCGATGTTACAGGTGTTGTACAAGTGCGTTGTTGACTTCGTTCTCCATGCCCAATGCAATTAGTAGTTTCCATCTCCAAGATTATCTCCGGGAGTCTATTGCACCAATTAGTACATACAGAAGCGCAAGGATCACAAAGACATACCGAGCGGTTGATGCCCTTCTCTTGCAGACCGGGGTTTCTCGTGACTTTGCCAGCCATCTTCTCCATGCCGCCGAGAATCTTGTCGCCGGCGCTGACTTTGCCCTGCCCCTGGCTGCCCATCGTGTTCCCAGATTGATACTGGTCACCGCTCTGGCCGTACTGGTCGCCCTGGCCGCCGAGGCCGCTCTCGTACCCGGCGCCAGTCTGCCCTCCCTGGCCGTATTGGTCGCTGGAGGTGAAACCGCCTTGCCCAGCGCCGGAGCCCGTGCTGTCATATTGGCCGGCACCCATTCCACCACCCGGCTGGCCGAAGCCTGCGCTCTGGTCTAAGCTCTGGTCCATGCCGGGTTGAGCACCGCCCATGTTGCCCTGGCCGCCCGTGGACGAGAAGTCTTGCTGATTGTCGAGGTCGCTGGCGCCGTAGCCGCCAGGTCCGCTCTGGTTGAAGCCTGATTGATCCCCTGCCAATATGATTAGATTAGAGAAAGGCAACGATTTCCAGTAGACTAACCGGTGGGGATGTCGCTCTGGTCGTTGGAGAAGTTGTTTCCGTAAGACATGGTGTGTATAGTGTGGTTGTGAGAGGAAATATGAGAGAGATGTTGAGATACACAGACCATTTCGACGCCAGCTTATATATGATGGAATTATGCGTGAGAGACCCATGACGAGGTCAGTCGACTATGACGGTCAAGGGCGCATGACTGGCGTTGGAGCCTTATGGTTTTGGAAACGAGCCCAAGTGGATCGAGGTGGTGTCGCTTGACAGAGACGTCACAGCCTGGGTTGCGGTGTGCAACGAAGCTCCCACGCCATCAAGACCGCCAAAACATGTGACGCTTTTGGAAATCGCATTGCTAAATTGAATGACGTCGACCTTCGTCACTGTCCCGGCGAATACCGGGGCGTGACCGGTTCAGTTAGAAACAAGCGAACACCAACAGCCAGACGCACATTTGCGCGCATAATTCCGTCGAACGTTGTGAAAGGTGTCCGATCTGTAAATTCAGCTGACCGGAGATAACCAATATATAGTTGTCTTGTATCATTGGGGAACCAGACTCACGAGCGTTGCTTCCGCATACTTTCTGAGTTGGTACTGTCCCTCCGAGTCAGGCACGTCTTTTCTCGGTTTAAACATCTGAGTCTTCTCGCTAACATTGAATCGAGGACGGGTCTCAATTTCGTCTAAATCCCATTACTTACAGACCAAAAAATGACGACATCTTGAAAGCTGCAGGCGTATGGGTTGATCATGAAGAGCTGATTGCTGTTCCACGTTGGTGCAGCCTGAGTGGCAAGGGCTAATGCTTCCGGGATTAGATCGAGATAAGATTGGGCCCGGGTCTGTATTCAAGCGCGCTCTGCATTGCGTATGCTGTCTGGATTCTATTAGTAATTTAGCAGGCTCGGTCTTCGGGGTGACTAGAGATATTGGGTTGCATGGTGAATCAGCGTAAGTTATCTGCTTGGTCAACAGACTGTCAACATCTTTCGGTCTTGCAGTGGGTTCGCGTTATTACAAATGCTAGTGGCGGGTAACTTGAACGTATATAAATGATGTTGTGCAACAGTTTTTCCTGCAATCCACCTTGCAGCATAACCACATCCACCAGCATTTACAATGTCCAAGATTCTCTTCGTATTCACTTCAGCCAACAAGACGCTCACTGGAGCTCAAACCGGCTGGTATCTCCCGGAGGCTGCACACCCTTACTATGTGCTTGCGCCCACCCATGAAATTGACTTCGCTGCTCCTAACGGGCCCAACCCGCCCGTTGACGAGGGAAGCGTGAAGGTAGAGTGGATAGCTAACGGTATTATTCAACGTCAAGCTGATCGCCTATGACAGCTATTCACCGATGATGAGAGCGTTAAGTTCCTCAAGGACGAGACTATCATCCAGAAATTGGCACAAGCCAAAAAGCTTTCAAACGTCAATGTTGCAGACTATGCTGCCATCTTCTACGTCGGTGGTCACGGACCTGTCCTGGATCTCGCGACTGACAAGACTAACATCAAACTCGCATCGGAGGTAAGAACATCGTCAGGAATTGCGTAATGTTTTGACATTCCTGATTGGCTTCCCCAGTTCTACCGCGCAGGAAAAATCACTGCCGCTGTCTGCCATGGCACTGCGTCAGTGGCTTACATTCAACATGCATTGCCAAGTTGGCTGATCACTTGAGTACAGGGCCTTGACTGATGCCACAGATAGCTCAGGCAAGTCGATCTTTGAAGGCAAAGCCTTCACTGGGTTCAGCAACGCAGAGGAAGAGGCGGTGAACAAGGTGAAGGAAATTCCTTTCCTCCTGGAGGACGCAATCCCCAAGAAAGGCGGGAAATACGAGAAAGCGTCCGAACCATGGGCAGTCAGTACCCTCTTCTTATAATCCGAATCACAGCAGGTATTGACATTCAATAGGCGCATGTCGTGGTATCAGGCATCTTGATCACGGGCCAGAACCCGGCATCAGCGAAGGGTGTTGGTGAGGCCATCCTGAAGGCGTTGAAGGCGTGAGGGATTGGTAGCAAACGCACAAATGTAGCAGTCCGAACTGTAGTATTGACGAAATGGTGTCCAGTGCAATGAGATATGTACATTGCTGATACACACCGATAAGATTGTTGCTTGCGCATGGCGCAGATATTAAATCGCAAGAAGTCCGAGCATTGCAAGGGACCTCGAGTTGGAGATGAACGCTGACGGGCTACTCTACATAAAACTTCGAGGATAAGACTGCCAAGCGGGGGTATGGATTTTGAAGCCGAGGAGAATATGTCGGGACCAAGGCACTGAACGTTTGTTATGCCGTGAATATATGATGTTGAGATGCCCATGCTGCATCAACGTCAAACTCGCAATCAACTTCGAAAGAGCGAATGGCGAGCGCCTGAAGGACGTTGTTGCTAGTGGTACCCCGGGCGTGGTAAGACCGGAGATAAAGACTCTTCAGACAAGGCGTATTTCGTAAGAAGAGGACTAAATCGTCCTGCACAGCTGCACTCTGAAGCGATATGTCGATATCCGTGACCACGCAGGAAGAGCGGGCGATAAGTGAAGCAAGGGACGACGTTTTCCAACGCGTGGCGCGTCCTCCCACTTCCTGATAAGTGTATCTCGACAATGCCGGCAACTCGAGGAATTCATAGAAGCCGGGAATGCTGTCTTCCCCTCCCGCGATTACGCTTAGGTGCTTCAAATTGACCAGTCGGATGGGCGGATCCTCATATGGTTCTTCCACCGGATCTGTGTTGTGCGTTTTACGAAGTATAACACAGTATGAAACGATGTTGGGGAGTTTCTTCATGATGGCCCTACCTTGATCCAGCACCGGACACGACAATATCACCGTCAATGGGCAGCTCCCCGAGCGCGCCCGCCACAATTTTATGCACTCTAGCTTCCCGTCGATATTCCAGCCGTCTATCTTGACACTGATATTGGCCCAAAGGCCGGGCGTGGCAAGCGCCAGTGCACGCCAGTGCTGGCAAATATGCGAGGGTAGCATGCGATTGCGCCTGGCGTCCACACGATGTGTAGCCCAGGTTTTCGGCAAGAGATGCATGAAGATAGCTGCAAGGATCTCGGGCGGCAAACGTCTGATCGGGGACAGCAACGCAGCGTGTTCGGTGGAGTATTGCCGGAGGATGCTGCGCTTCAGCTGAAGACGTTCTTGCGCAGCCTTCAGGTGCTCCGGCGCGCTGTCCAGTTGCGCGAGGTCAGTTTCAGCTCCCACGAGGTTGGCTTGTATATGAAGTCGCTCGGACGTGGTGGGAGCATAGTTTGTACCAATATGAGTAGGTTGAGGCGACGAAGGGACGATGATCGAGTCCGCATAGTTAATGCTGCAGGGACAACTAGCTGCCGGCCCAGGGTAGGGCATCTTCCAGGGTGTCAAACGAGAGTACTTTTTCAATCCAGAATAAGTCTGCAAAGAGGGTTAAACGACTACTTACTTGGTTACTGACGAGACGAGCAGAGAACAAGAGACTCGGAGGGCAGGCACGGAGCAATTGAAAGCCAGTAACCAACTTAATCCCCCAGTGGCGTGCTCAGCATTCGGGAGCAATCGTTCCATTTCGGGTAAAATCGATAATCACTGCCACCCAAACGACTTGGCGATGTTTCTGTGCTCGAGATACTACTCGAGGTTAATGTCCCAGTGGCGTGGTCAGCTTAACCTCAAGTCGAGATACTACAAGCACGCACTTATGCTGTCCATCTCTCCTCCCTCTCTGAGCCGTCCGCGAGTCCGCCGGGTCCGCAGGAGGTCAAGCTCATGCACATAACCGTGCCCGCGTCCTTCGCGAGCGTCAGCCAGCATGGGTCCGCCTACCACAAGGGGCACCGTCACAACCACGGGCACCACCACGCGCACGAGGGCGTCGCGGCCCCGACTGTGAAGAGCACAGGGCTCAGCACGGCTGCCTGTCACGACTGGCTCAGCTTGACTGCCGCCAGCATCGACACGACAGACGCAAGCATGACTCAGACGCTCACTGTCGGTGCTGGTGAACAATATACTCTTCTTGTCGTAAGTCCCTTTCTTCTACATTGAGATCGTCTCTGACGGCTTGCAGGTCACCGGATTGTCTAATACATAGGTCGGCGCGTCAACAAAGTCCTTCCGACCAGCACCTCCACGAGCTCGGACAACAAGGCTGTCGCATCCTACGGCAGCGGGTTTTTTTCGGCGGGACGGAGTTCACCCACCCAGTCACTCTCGCCTGGTCATCATAAACCAGATCATCGATGTCGGGTAACGCCCCTGGCTTCCCCAACGCAGATGGTTTCCCCTGCGCCGGTTTTGTGGCCCTTCACCACCTCTACCTCCCCCGACACTGATCACAGGGCACCGACCAGTCCGTGTGATGCGGCTCCACATGCATCCTCAGCTCTACATCTGGAATTGTGAGCACAGGCACGAGCCTCCTCCTGCTCGCGACCAGCGCGTTCACTGCCTGCACTGATACCACCGGAGGAGTGGAAGACTCGAAGACGGGACTGTGGACAATTACAGCTGCGTAATATGAAAAGCTGCAGCCGCTGGTGTTTAGTGTCAGATCTATGTGTGTCTTCTTCCTTCCTTCTCCGCTTCCCTGCTGACTTTCAAAATCTCACCAGACATCATACACCCTCTCACCCAACGCGCAGGCATGCTCTCACCAGCCCGCTCGGCGGCAACACCTCCAAGATTACTTGATGGCCGCCCATCCGGGGAGCGACATCAGGCAGGTTTCAATGCCATCGGTGAGTCTCGCCTGCTGAGAATGTGAGAAGACGACAGAACGCTTATGCATATTCGCAGATGGCTTCGCTTTCCTGCAGCGATCCTACGGTGCGTTCAGCTCATGCAACAAGCAGGTGGAGCTCGCTATGGTGGAGTACACCGATGCGACGACCAACTAGCCGCGAGCTCATTATGCCATGCCTTTTCGAATCTACCCAGAGGAAGGGCGAAGGCAAGATGAAGAAGCAAGGATGAGGTGGTATTCAGATTGTATCTGGACTCAAACGGGTTGAAACTGTGTACAGCTTGATCCCTTATCAAACAGTTTGCGTCAATGAAGACGATTCGACAATGTGGCTTGAATTGCCGTCACTCAGTCAGTGCGCCTGCCTTCGAAGGGCCCTCCTAGCGCTTCTCGCCTCTGCAGTGCACTGTTCATCAATCTGATATTGTATCTTCTAAATGACACGATTCGCTAACAAGCAAGTTTGACAAAATACTCAGCACCTAAAGTGATACAAGTACAAACGAATCTTGACAACTGGCCCGCCCTCCAGCAGCTCACGTGAATGAGATGCGAGACTTCATTCACAGGCGCCGACCGATTCTCCAGGCTGAACCACCCTCTTGGGCAAAAGAACTACGTGGTGCTGCCACTCGGGCCACCCACTTGCGTTGGACCGGCGGCCTGTCCGAAATGCGAAGTACTCCCCGTGCCCCCCCCCACTCCACATATCTTTCACCCTCCCGGCCCATATCTTTTCGAAAGCGTTGATAGAGCAGATCGACCATGAACCCGCCGCGCGAGATTCCGACTGCACCAGCGAGACCGTCTGGGAGAGGAAGGAGAGCGCCTGTGGAGAGGTCGCGCGCTTGTATACCCTTGTCGCATTTCACGAGGAGATATCTCCCCATACCGTTGGACGAGAAACTGACTCGTGGCCAATGACAATCAGGGATCTCTACTGACCACACGATGCTGCCACTTAAGGGATCCCATACAAAAACGAGCCCGTCAATTGAGCAGCCGGCGATCTGGGAACCGTCGAAGGAAAATGCGACCGATACGATCAGTGGAGAGTTGGCAAGTTGCGTCGTTGAAAGTCGGTTGCCTTCGGCAGACGCAGCGCCCCACAGTATCATCTCCCCCTTAGTAGAAGCCGACACCAAATGCTCTCCATTTGTGGACCATGCCACAGCGCGCACCCAATCATTGGATGTTGAGTGGCTGAGGGGACCAAGGACCTTGGCACCAGCCACAGAGTCCCAGACATAGATACCCGAAGCGCCTCCAGCTGTGATACGCGAACCATCATAGGAGAATGCCACGGAGTTGACAATGAGCCACTTTCCATTGTTTGCGATTTTCAGAAGCTCTTGGCCCGTCGCCGTTTCCTTGACCACGATGTCACCACAGGGTTCCCATGCATTCCACGCTGCATATCGCCGACCATCTGAGGAGTATGCAATGTTCGAATGATCCCGCAGGACACAACCCGATGAGTCGACGCGCGAGTCGTGGAAGGTTTGATAGAGGGTGGAATCGGGGGGATGGAAAGGAAGAGCAGTGCAGTAGACATAGAGAGGGTGCTCCGCGATTTCGGCAGCGAAGTTGCGGGCGAACTCTATGGCGTCAATGACAAGCATCTTGAGGCTTTTGTCTTCGGACCCGTTTTCCTTCACGACAGATCAGATTAATTAACACCATTAGAAAGAGAGAGAAAACACAAACCGCGAGCCATGCTGTCGCGCGTCCGAGCATAGGCAATATGTTCTCGGTTTTTTTCATTATGCTCATTGCTTCGAACCAGTGAAGGAGATGTGTCCGGAGAAAGAGACCGAGTGCTACTATGCCCCATAATTGATGCTCGTCGATGGCGCAAATGTAGTCAACCCAGGATTCGCATGCACATGCCAAATCTTCCGGAAGCACCTCTGCGTCTATGGGAGCTGCAATCGACGTATTGCATATATTACGTTTCAGTCCCAAACACATGCACCGAAGAGTCTGGATGGCGGGTGGCGTGCTGTATATATCCGGCCCTGGCTGAAAGGCGGAGATCCCGTATCCGCGAGGTTCACGGTTGATCAAGAATTCGAAGAACGATGGGTGCAGAACCTGAACGACAGGTCTGTGAATTGTCATGAGGGCGCCTAGTTGGCGTATTGTCTTCATTAAAGGCCGGCGAAGAGGGCAGTTCAATGATTCGCCAATGCCTGTGATTGACAATGGGATGGGTGACGCAGAGATGGCAGCCATCGTGGTACAGAAATCGGCTACAAAGTCACCATCTGTCCAGTCTCCCGCAGAATCTAAGGCCTCCGCGTAGATTTTGTCTAGTGACGCATTCACCTCGGAAATGGGATTGTCATCAAGAAGGAGTAACCTTAACCGCTTTGGTGGATCGTGTGCATCAATGAATTTACTGGCGGCAACAGCCCAAGGGAAGAAACCACGAGCCCTACCGACAAGATCAATGACGGAAGCCACACCTGGCCAGTCCGCTGGCAAGTCTTCGTTCTTGTCTCGGACCTGCCGCATCCGGAATTGCAAGTAAGCTGCGATATCCAGATAATCTCTTTCAGATGTTGAGGTAATCTCCCGACTCTTCATTGGATTATCAGCCGATTTCATGCCTTGGCGGCTCGTGATGATGAATCGCAGGTTGGGAGGAAGGGTTTTTGCTCGGCGGGCTAGAATGTCCAGGAGGCTTTCTAGTTCTCTTGACCGTCCGCGTTGATCCAGTCCATCAACTACAATGATGATAGGGCCTCCACTATGTAGTTCAGGAATTGATTCGAGAGGTTCGACGATCAGCTTATCGAATTGCTGGGAAGCGGAGCGATCCAGAATCCTGGCGTCTCCATTGATAGCCTGGACAATCGAGGCGGCTAGACGTCCATCGTATAGTGCGAGTTGGTGGGCTAGTGCTTTCACTAGTGTTGGCGGGTCGCTTCCAGGCAATTCCTCGTCGAACCTGACAAATGCGCCCAGTCTTTCTATTTCAGCAAAGTACGTAGCAACGGACACCGCTAAGGTGCTCTTCCCCGTGCCAGCCATGCCATACAACCAAAGAATGTTGCTTTGGTCGCTAATTGCTGGCTGAGCTGCCCAATCAAGGACTTCACAGATGACATCGCGACGGGTACCAGGGAGACAGCCAGAACAGCTGGACAAGGCCGCCCCGCATGAACCGAGCAGCGTGAGCGTTTGGTTTTTTACTGCATTCCGCTGAGCGTCTGAACAAATCGAAAAACTACGATTGACTCACGAATGGCAGTCACATCTTCCTGTATACGAAAGCAAAAGATGATAGTTTGGACGGCGATACCAGTGTCGAACTGACTCCGAAGGGTGATGAGATTTTGCGCCATCCCGGTGACTTTCGCCGATGTTGATGCACCCATGGTCTCCCGGAGAATTCGCCCTGCGCTGCTGTCAACTCATGGCGGCCGCAACGTGAGATAATTCTTACCTGCAAAGCCATGGCCGCTGTACTCGCGAATGAAGATGGTGCATTCCACAGTCTGAACAAAGATCCGTTGGATAATGTCTTCGAGCTGAGTTATCTTGGATGGCACTGCTTTAATCGCGTCCACAAAGCTGTACACGTCTCGCATCGTCTTTGCCAGATCCACTATGCTCTGGTCGATTGCCAATTGTGACATTATAATCTATCAGATCATATGCGTTAAGACGGTCAGATGCAAGCAACGCCATTTTTGAATACCTTATGGGCTACGGAGAGTAAGTCCCAAGCAAGTTTCGCATAAGGATGAACCTGGGCACGGAATTAGCAGCCAGATTCCCAAGCACAGCCTACATTCATTGAAATCTACCTTTGCCGCCTCGCCTGCTATGCGCATGAAGAGATTTAGTTTCTTGAGAATATCCTGGATGGGCTGATCTATGACGGCCGGCGGCGTTTGAAGAGAGATGGAGAACACGCCGTCGACGTAGCCTCCTGCGGCGGTGTTTGCATTTCGCACCAATTCCAGTGCGAGCCGTTGGGCATTACTGGCGATCAAAGATCCGTTGCTGGCAAGTGATAAACGAGTTTTGATTCGTCCTTGGAGCTCTGCTTTGGCATCGTGGAGGTCCAACTCAACATCTACATCGGCGAGCAAGTTAGTAGAGTGCATTCGAGACCAGGGGCAGATGCCTCACCTTGTCCATATTGGGAACGCTTCAGGAGATCGCCGATCGAAATCTCCGCAGCGCATATCAAAGAGGTTTTGTGAAATGCCACGCTCGACGTGTGAAACACCTCCAGCGAGAGTATGGAGAACGTTTGGCACGTCTTGCTATTCAGAGTAGTGATTTGAGCATTGACCATTGGGCTATGTGAGGGCAGGTGACGCACAATTGGAACTCCTCATTCCATTCAGGACTCGACGTGCGCGGCATTACTTTGGATTGGATGTTATAGCTTTCGACCGAGGCCTTGACCGACACATTCGGTGGTTTCGAGAGTCGTCGTAGAGGTAGACCATTGGCACTGACGACTGTAGAGTCGATGCTCAGCGATTGGCGTGTCATTAAACTATGAACACTCACTTTGCAAAGTAAACGCAACAGGCGGGGGCGACATGAGTGTGTGGACGGGCAGGATGCTGCTATCAGGATGCTCTTAAATGGTTCGCCCTCCTCAAGGCCTAAATAGCATAATGCACGGATAGGCCAGATCGCAACGTGGATGTGATGACCAGGCGGAGATTTCGGATACAGCAGGGTCTGATAACATCCCGCTCGACTTTGAGAAAAGGATCAACGTGCTGTCGCCCAAGTAAAATGAATCCAGTCTCGGGATCGCCACAGGCACCCCAATTCAAGTACATTGAACGCGAAGGTGCTGCGTAAAACATGTGTGCCGCGGCATATATGGCGATAAACCCGGAATACGTCCAGACGTCCACTTCTTCACCCATTCACATTAGTGCGAGATAGCACATCTGGCTCAGCATGCCGCCTAGTCGAACCTTGATTGTCGCAGTGCCTCGACTCCGCGGGTTGAGGTCGTGTTCCACAGCCTGTTGTCGAACTCCGCGAAGTATCTTATCGACGTGAGTATGCATATAATGCAGGCAAGGTGCGGGGGAGGAGGGATTCAGGAAGAACCCGGCCAGTTGAGCCTGGCACGGATGAGAAGATACACAATTGTTCGTGATCTTCGATTTGGATCGCGTGCGAGAAGTTGATGACCCGCACACAGCGTGATTCATGGGCAGTGACGTCCCCAGCAAGCTGGATGCAGCGCTTCCTTGCTGTGAAGTATTTGCAAACATGCGATCTCCGCTATCTCCACGGCTAGCTTTCCTTTGTGCACCCTCGCTTCAGCCACTACACACACAGTTCATGCTTCGTCGCATGGTATAGCATCGTCCGGCTGGAGACCTGCACTGCCAATGTACATCCCGAGTTTCGGGATCGCATCCCAGCTTGCTTTGCGCCGGTACTGCCTCTCCCATCCACACATTCCACTCCGCCTCTAGCTCTGGCCACCCAGCCGAAATGGTGCTGCTTCGCCACGTATGAGACTCCCACTCAACTGTGGCCCATACGCTAACTTCTGGGCAGCTGACGTCGACTGCTGGGCAGGCCCATGGCACCTATCTAGCCACCTTTCGCATAGTCTTGGGTGTCTTGTGCACGGCATGGCGAGAATTCGTGAGCGCAGTCCTCCGCCGAAAGCTGCCGCGCGACCAGATCCCCAACTTCCCACTCCTATCATCTCTGCTATGTCAAGCTTGCGCAGTAGCACGTATTCCGGTACTCTGAATCGCAAAGCATTCCAGGGTCTCGCTGTTCTTCGTTGGCCATTCCTATTGTGCCTGCTACCCCCGATCTCCGACTTGTTTCATGGCCGACGTGCCCAGTAGGAGTAGCGAACTCCGAGCTGTCTCATTTTTCGATCCGGCCTTTGAACATGCGCGGTCATAACGCAAAGTCCTGGCAGCTACCAAGAGAATAGAAGCCGAGGACGCCAGAAGAGGTCGGTAACAGGCGGCCAATATAAGTGGAGGGGCTGTCGACCCAAAGGTTTCTAGGCAGAAGGTATGGAACGTTCTTCGACCAGTACATGTGTTGAGGTCTGAGAGTTCCTAGTAGCATAGGCGTAGAGATTGATTGCAGGATGATATATTTGTATATGCTCTATATCGAAATAGACCTGGGTTTAGAGATAATCTTGGCGCGTAGGAGACGGTGCGACTCACAAAGTACAAGGACAATGATTGGTCCTTCCGATCGTCGTTTCCCCTCGAACGCCTTCTGAGCGTAATCCAGTTTATTGAGTGTGCGCACATGTGTATCATGGGCGAGTGAGCGTACGCAAACTCAGCGCTGCACCACCTGCCATAGTTACAAGTAGTGGTACTCGGCAATCCCCTATGTCGGCTCTTCAAATTTCCGGGCCGACTCGGAACCAATAGTGCCCCAAATCCTCGCGTTTTGTGACCCAACGAAACTACATCTCAGTGGATCCCCGAAGGGCTTAGTTTTGAGTTGCTAGTATAGGTTTTTCGGTATGCTGAATCGATCCTTCAGCTCAGAATTCTCGAATTTTGACGTATAAGATGAGATCTATTAAAATATTACTCAGTTTACATTGATTACAGCAGTTTAAAAAAATTACAAGCTGAACATTTTGCTCTAATCGTATTCAGAAGCATTTTACATAGAGTCCACGAGGCAATCAGACCACTGTGGAAGGAGGATTGAGGGATACAGTGAGGGATACAGATCTTAAGCCACAGTCACAATCGGCGCGGCTCAGTGTTGCCACTTCCATATTCGGTCAATTGTGGCTTAAGAAACAGTATCCCCTGCTAGATCGTCTCTGCTGGCTTCCACAACGCACCAAACGCCTCGTCTTCTTTACAAAAAATGCTCATATCTATTGTCAGAGTAGAATGTTCAGAACAGAATTTTGTTAAAATGCCTGAAGCAGTGTAAACAGACCAAAGAATTGCTGAAACACGTCTTATAAGGCAAATTTTTTTAAATCTGTCCTGGCCAATCGATTCAGCGTGCCAAAAAACGTATATCTACTATCTAAACCGAAATTTTATGGTGGAGGGAAGAGCCATGGAAGGCTGGGTCACAAAATACGAGGATTTGGGGCGCTTATTGGCTCCGAGCCCCGCCGGAGCCGATATAGGGGATTGCCGAGTACCACAAGTAGTCGCATAGGCCTCCAAAATTGGTAACTGCTAGTCGCTGCGCGGGACACGAGTTATGAAGATTATGAGTCGGCAAAGCAGGAACAGAAGATTGAGTTTGATGCACGTCACAGAGTCAGTGAGTGCCGATAGGACGAATATTGAATCTGATCATGGTCAGGAAGGAGGTGTGACCGGATCGGAACTCGGCGTCCATTGCGCTGGCGCCTGTGCGCCACTTCAGTTTTCTAGACTCTTTCTGCACCATTTTCCTTGCCTCCTTCACCGCTTGTTCATAATATCAATTCATGATCACCAATGGACAGTCCACACAACGTATGCATCTAATGCCGGATTTCGGACAGCAGAACGCACATCAGACCCCAATTTCAACATGTCACACTGTGCCAAGTTCGCCTTCGGGCCTCATCCAGTGTAGTCTAGTCTGCCTACCCGCAGGCAACGGGCTCCCGTTTTCCGCGTGACGGCTCGGCGGTGAAGACGGGCACAACGTTTGCGCCGCGGACTGCTCTATGGCTGGGCGGGCATCGCCTATCGAGAGGGACGCAGGGGTAACATGCGATTTCGAGGTGCAGTTACCCAGCATTGGGCAACTGTGTATCGCTATCCGAGGGGTGCAGCTGCAGGGATGGGCATGCTGGTGAGGTGTGTTTCTGTTTCATGCATTCTTCACTTTCTTCCGAATCATTTCGCCCGTGTTCCATCGCTGCTACTCATCCCTATCCCCTCATCTGTACATCCCTCCCTATAGTCTGATTGTGCTTATTCTACGAAATACCTATATACACATCCTACGGTTGGCTACGCGCTTTGTTACACGCCCTTATGATGCACCCGATGCCCTCCTGCAATCCACCTTCATCATCTCTGTCCTGTTTGCATGTCTCATCGCGCTTCCGTCCCACCTTCAGTCCCCTTTTCTGCTGTTCTTGGCTTGACCAACCCGCGCACACAGCTAACCTTGCTTCACACAGGACGCCACCCACACCACTGGTGACCACAGGATGTCCATGGGCATCGCGCTCCACCAGCTTTCACCAGAGGACACATTGGCCATCATCCTTTGCCACTCGAGCACAGTCGCCGGCGGTGCAGGGCAGAGGATCAACTTATGCTCCTCCGTGCGCGCCAGCATCACCGCAGCATAGCAGGAGCATTCTGCTGCCCTTGCAACAGTGATGAGAGAGAAGGTTTGGGGGTGTAGCGCTGCGCGGGGACGAGTCTCTGGAGCCGGACAGGACGCGCCGATAGTGGATGCACAGTTGGGTGTTATCCTTAAGAGCCTGTCCGTTAAGGCGAGGATGAGAGGGCATGCAGCGTGATTGCCAATGTAACGCGGATGTTCGTGCATGGCTATGGATCGCGGAGACGGCAGTCATTAGAGCGCTGAAGGCGCGTCGTCTCGCGGGTCGCATGGAGTGCATACGTCTATGTGGTCAGGGCTTAGACCACGGATGGCTGTCGTGGGGGTAGCTGCAGAGAGCACCTGGCAAATCGGGGGGTGCTTGCAGCGTGAGCTCGCGAAAAGACGCGTGTCATTCTGCACGTAGCTGAAAGACGTCGTCATGCGCGTTCAAGCGGCGGCGGCGGCGGCGCCGGGCCTCCAGCTCACTCGCTCGGTTTCAAAGACGTCCTCATGCATGACCGTGTATGCGCCGCCAGTATTTTCGCGAACGTCATCCAGCACGGGCCCGCCCACCGCAAGAGGCAATGTCACCGCCACGGCCACCACCACCCCGGCTGTCAAGAGCACAGGGGGCGCGATTGGCAATTGCCGCCAGTGTCGACGCCTCAAACTCAGGCATGACTTACACGCTCGCTGATAGCGCTGGTGAGCCCGCGCCGCAATACACTCTATCGTAAGTCCTTTTCTTGTACATTGAGGTCGCATCTGACGGCTTGTAGTGCACTGGATCGTTCAAGACGTGGATTAGCCTGTCAACCAAGTGCACCCACACCAGCTCTCTATAGCGCACGGACGACGAGGTCATTAATATTGCGCCTTGCGGCAGCGGGTCCTCCGGCGGGACGAAGTACACCGACAGTCACTCTCGCCTCCAACCTCGTCACCACCAATCAGAGCATCGGCGTCGCGAGTAACGCCCTTGGCTTCTCCTACACCGATGGCATCCTCGGTATCGGTTTCCATCACTTCCACCTCCCCCGCCCCTGATCATCAACCCGTCCTTGTCATGCGGCTCGACATGCATCTTCAGCTCTACACTTGGAACTGTGGACACGGCACGACACTCCCCCTGCTCGCAACCAGCGCGTTCCCTGCCTACGTTAAAGCCAATCGAGGAGTAGAGGACTCGAAACAGGGCTGTTGACAGTTACATTTTCCAGTAGATGAGATACATTGGATGCGAGACACAGTGCCAGTACGCCAACCGATTCTCCAGGCTACACCACCCCCTTGGGCAAAAGTACTACGTGATGTTGCAACCCTTTCTGAAACGCGAAGTACTCCCCGTGCGCCCCCCATTCCAAGGATTGATCATCCTGCCAGCGCATATCTTTTCGCATGCGTCGATAGAGCAGATTGATCATGGACCCGCCGCGCGAGAGTCCTACGGCACCAGCGAGACTGTCCGGGAGAGGGAGGAGAGCGCCAGTGGAGGGGTCACGCGCTAGGGTACCCCCGCCCCATCTCACGAGGAGAAATTCCCCCATATCGTTGGACGAGAAATTGAGCCGTGGCCAAGAACAATCAGGGATCTCTACCGACCACACGACGCTGCCACCTAAGGGATCCCATACAAAAACGCGCCCGTCATGTGAGCAGCCGGCGATCTGGGAACCATCGGAGGAAAATGCGACCGATACGATCCATGGAGAGTCGGGGAGTCGCGTCGTTGAAAGTCGGTTGCCTTCGGCAGACGCAGTGTCCCACAGTATCATCTCCCCCTCATCAGAAGCCGACACCAAATGCTCTCCATTTGCGGACCATGCCACAGCACACACCCAATCACTGGATGTTGAGTGGCTGAGGGGAGCAATGACCTCGGCACCAGACACTGAGTCCCAGACATAGGCACGCGAAGAGCTTCCTCTAGCGGCGATACGCGAACCATCATAGGAGAATGCTACGGAGTTGACATAGTGGAATTTTCCATTGTTTTCGACTTTCGAAAGCTCTTGGCCCGTCGCCGTCTCCCTGACCACGATGTCACTATGCTCTTCATCTTCATCCCACGCTGCATATCGCCGACCATCTGTGGAGTATGCAATGTTCACGTGATCCCGCAGGACCAAAACCGATGGGTCGACGCGCGAGTCGTGAAAGGTTTGGTAGAGTATGGAATCGGGGGAACGCAATGGGAGAGCTGAGTAGTAGACGTAGAGAGGGTGCTCTGCGATGTCGGCTGCGAAGTTGCGAGCGAACTCGGCAGCGTCGAGAACAAGCATCTCGAGGCTTTTGTCTTCAGTGCCGTGTTCCTGCATGACCTTCAATGAATCGACACCTTCAGAAAGAGAAAGGGAAACGCACCGAAAGCCATGCTGCCGTCCGTTCGAGAATAGGCACTATGTGCTCTGTTTTCTTCATTATACTCATTGCTTCGAACCAGTGGAGGAGATGTTTCCGGAGAAAGAGATCGAGTGCCACAACGACCCCTGCATGATATTCTGTAATAGCAAAAACATGTTTGGCCCAGGATTGGCATGCCCATGCTAACCTCTCGGGAAGTGACTCTGCGTCTAGGGGAGCAGAAATTGCCATGTCACACAAATTACGTTTCAGATTTATGATCATGCGCTGAAGACACTCCTGAGCCCTTCGACCGGGGAAAAGTGGCTCCGAAAAAAAGGTTTGACAGACTATTGAGTCGATTGAATGAGGTAGAAGAGCCGCGTAGTAAATATGAAGAGGGTGCTTGGCGATATCAGCAGCGAGATCGTGCCCTAACTTGATAGCGTCGATGACTAGACAATTGAGAATAGTGTCGTTGGGGTTATTTTCCTGCCCACTAAATCAGAGCCAAATCATCGAGCAAGTTGGATAAGACGCACCGCAAGCCAGGCTGCTACGCATTCGAGCATAGGCAGTATTTCCCCCACTTTTCGGATTATGCTCATAGCCTCAAACCAGTGGAGAATGTAAGTAAGAAGGAAAACTTCGAGCTCCTTCATCACCCAGAATTGGTGCTCTGCAGTAGCGCACACATGCCCAACCCAGGAGTGGCAGGCACTTGCCAACTCCTCCCTCAGCTCCGCAGTATCTGGGCGGATTGCAAGCGACATATTGCAAATGTTGCGCTTCAGTCCCGCGTTCATGATCTGAAGGCACTGGGCGGCGGGTACTATGCCATTCCCGGCTGGACCAGGGTCAAAGCGCCAGATTTCGCGCCCGCATCGGTCATGGGTAACTAAGAAATCCAGGAATGAAGGATGAAGAATACGGACGGTGGGTCTTTCTCTCAGGAACGAACCAAGATGCCGTCTGGTCACCGCTGAAGGTCGTAGGAGAGTCCGCGAAGGGGCATTATCGAGCCCACGATCTAAGGCTTCCGGCGATACTGACATGGGCAACGAAATAATTGTTCCCATGATGACACGGAAATCAGATACGAAAGAAGGATCTGCCCAATCTCCTGCGGAGTCCAAGGCGGCTCGATAGAATTTATCGAGCGATGACTCTGCTTCAGGAAGGGAAGGGTTGTCTCTGAGAAGCAGATCTTCCAAACGCTTGGGAGGGTCATGTGTATCAACAAAATCACTGGCGGCTACAGCCCAAACGAAGAAGCCACAGGCTCGGGCTGTGAGATCAGCGAGGGCAGCCTGACTCGGCCAATCCTCTTTCAAGTCTTCGTGGGTTCGCCGTATCTGTTGCATCCGATATTTGAAATAAGTTGTGATATCTGGAGCATCACGATCAGATACTAAGCTGAGCTCCTGACTCTCGATGTGAGGGTACGAAGCAGTGAAAGCTTTGCGAATGTCATCATTGGTACGGCTTGTGATGATAATTCGAATGTTGGAAGGCAGATTTTTTGTTTGGCGGACAAGGACCTCCAGAAGGCTCGCCCGGTCATTCGGCTGCCCACATTCATCCAATGCATCCATCACAATGACAATAGGGCCCTCGCCGTGGAGAACAGGTATTGATGCAAGGGGTTTGATGATGAGTGTGTTGAACTGTTCAGAAAGGCGCGCTGTGAGGACTCGTTTATCTTTATTGATGATCTGGGCAATCGAGGCGGCTATGCGTCCGTCGAAAAGGGCGAGCTGATGCGCAAGAGCCAGAACCACTGTGGAGGGCTGATTTCTTCCAGCAGATTCTCTATCAAACCCGATAAATGCGCCAAGCCGCTGTAATTCATCGAAATGTGTTGCGACTGTCGCTGCCACGGCACTCTTCCCCGCCCCGGCAGTGCCGTACAGCCATAGGATGCTGTTGCCTCTTTCTGAGGGGCGCAAGACCCATCCAAGTGTCTTATCAATGACTTTGCGACGGGTACCAGCAACACAGACCGAGCGCCCCACTAGGTCAGACCTGGACAAGGACGCTCCGAATGAAGCAAGTAATTCTAGCGTCTGATTCTCCACTGCAATTGCTTTAGCACATCTAAATATGGAAAAGGTGCCGGAGATCGCTCACGAAGGGTAGTTACAATCTCGTGCGTGCGAAAGGCCACCGTAGCAATTTGGATCGAAACGCCGGTGTCAAACTCAGCGCGGAGGGAAATAAGGCTGTCCACCAAAATTGTGACTCTCTCCGGGGTAGACGCGCCCATAGCCTCCCTGAGAACTCGGCCTGGGACGATACTAGACTTGAGCGCACTGTATCATAATATTCGTGAAGTGGGATAGAGCCTACCTCCGAAACCATGGCCGGTGTATTCCTGGATGAACATGCCACATTGCGCAGTCTGGTTGAAGATTCGTTGAATGATGTCTTCGAGCAGAACTATCTTCTTTGGAACTGCTTCAATTGCATCTACAAAGCTGTACACGTTCCGCATGGTATCCGCCAGGCCGGCTATGCTTTGGTCTATAGCCATTTGAGCCACGATAATCTGGGAATTCATTCAATTCAACGATGGGAAGGTGAGATGGAAAAGAAATAAGGCTTGAGCATACCTTGTGAGCAACGGAGACAACATCCCAAGCCAATTTGGCGTACGGATGAACCTGGAAACGAAGTGAGCAGACAGATATGAGGGCAAAGCACGTCTACGAGAACATACTTTTGCAGCGTCATCGGCTATTTGCATGAAAAGACTGATCTTGTTGAGGACGTCGGCGATGGGCTGAGCGACAGCAGCTGGAGGAATTTGGAGAGAAACTGAGAACACGCGATCGACGTAGCGTCCCACAGCTGCGTCTCTACGTTGCGACAATTCCAATGCAAGTTGTTGACCGTTGCCAGCGATCAGAGATCCATCCTTGGTTAGCGATAGGCGGACGCTGATACACCCTTGGAGCTTGAGCTTGGTGTCGTGGAGGTCTAATTTGATGTCTGGAAAGGCAGTCAGGTTAATGAACTTGTGCAGCTTAGGACGGAGAAAGATTTCTCACCTTGTCCCTGTTGGCAGCGCTCGAGAAGGTCGCCGAGCTCAATCTCTGAAGCGCATATGGGTGATATCTTGCGTAATGCCAGATTAGAGGTATGGAACAGCTTAAGCGTCAGCGGGGAGGACGTTTTGCGCGCCGTGCTATTTGCAGCTTTGGTGTGAGCTCCGTGCTGGAGCTGTGTGAAAGCGAGCAACGTACAACTTGAAATCTTCGTTCCATTCGGGACTCGAGGTATTCGCCTTTATCTTTGACTGGAAGTTGCAGTCTTCGATGGCGGCCTTGACAAAAACATTTGGACGTCTTGATAGAGACCGCAGAGGTAGACCATCGGCGCCGATGACTGCAAAGCTGACGTTCAGTGATCAATAGCTTATCAGACGGCGACACTCACTTCTCAAAGTAAATGCGACGGGCTGGGTTTGTAGCGTCATGGGTGCCTGTGGAATGGATGGCTGCTAGCGGGGTGATCTTTATGAGCAACTCATTGCGATCACATATATTTGATGTCACAGAAACTGAGATGGCAGATAGGGTAGATCGCAAAGTAAATGGTTATTGAGTGGAGATTGCGGCAACAGCAAAGTTTGATAACATCCCGCTCGGTTTTTTGAGGACCTCCCGGGCCCTTCATAGTCTCCCGTAGGCAGACTCACAAATTCGAATCTTTTTGAGAGGGGGGAGGACGATTCGAATATGGCCCTTCACAGATTCCTGGCTGCGGGTTTGACAGCGGCGAGCCCCGGATGTATATCCCTCGTGATCACCTGCCTGCTCACATTGTCTAGATTACTGTGCAGGCGGCGATTGGCGCAGCAAAGCCCAGACCCATATGCCATTCGAGCGCAGAATTTGACCTCCAGAGTACACCAGCTTGTGGCCCCCTGTAGTTGCAGAGCATTACAAACGCAAGTGCCTCCCTTTTCCATTTGCGTGAGCTCGATATTGGTCAAACAGTGTGTAATTGATGTGTATGGATTGAATTGTCTTTGCCTCCCTGAGGCATCCGGCAGGGTGAGTGTGTGGAACGTCGTGGATGGATGCGAAACAACTTCAAGAATGCGAAGAAAGATTTGGGCGCTTATTCTTTGAGGATGGAACTTCCTCGTCGTCGACACTGTCTAGTACTGTATTTGCATAATCCACCGCCGCAACTTCCTTATCGGCTACTGCTTGCTTTATATTCTCTGCTTACAAGAGTGTCTGTTGAGCCGACAGCGCAAATAGAGACGGGCTACTTTGCTCGCCGGCTTTCCAATGTGGAATCAGCGAACGGCGAATAGCGTATCTGGCCTCCCCGCTCTCAGCTTTGACCCAGTGATCAAAGGGCCAGGTGCCCAGTGGGGCACGGAAGAAATGTCGCTGCTCTGTTGCAGAGTCTGGAGACTAGGTGAGTCCGTTCAGCTTCCACACAATTTTGGACCTGATGCAAAAGGCAGACCATGGTATGTGCGCGCGGTCGCGGGGGATTACCTGGCTTGGAACGCCTACTCGTTCAAGTCCCCTCCACTGAGAGTAGCGCGCGTGCATCGTTGCAATTGGACAACGGCTGGCTGTGGCTGTCATGGACGGACCCTGCTGTCACAGCTGATTCCACTCTCTGAAACTCTGGATTCCGCTCCGGGGTTGTCACCGCGGCTGGCAATTTCATTGGTACGCATGGACTCCCAAGACAAGCAAAATGTGTTATCAGAAAGGGCAGGTCTCAGCTGCCCTTGATTTGCCTCTCGGACGTCTCCTCTTGCTCTTCGCGCGGCAAATGTGCGCCGAAAACAACATCGACTTGGGCGTCATCTGATGAGAGAAGAGGAGGCGAGGGCTGTTGGACTTGTGCATACCCACTGGCTGGGCTCGAGTCACGCCGAGAGCATGTCAGTGGGGATTCGCCACCGGAAGTAACGAACATGATATTCAACCTCGTGAGCCCCTATGTCTCTTGCTCACGAAGTCAACATTGACCAAATACAAATACAGTTTCTCTCCCGACAAATGCTCAGCACCTCGCGCAATCGGAACGCAGGCTCGATATCTGGCAGACCAAAAAGTGACAGGGGAGACGGCATTGGGGTTCGCTGTTGCCGTGGAGCATACTAGTGCCAGCTGCAGATGCGATTCTCTCGATCGATCACTGGGAGCGCCTCGAACAGCAGTCATCCACCTATCGTATGGCTTAGTCCGCTTTCGATTCATCGCTCGCGCAGCATTTAGAAGGAAAATACCGTTCTCCCATCACTGGCCGCTTGTCTTCACATGCGCTGGCTTACTTGCCATGAAACGCTGAGAGAATTAGTCCGTGAGCCTTGGCTTTCGATGGCCCGTCCTGGCGCGGGCAAACAGATGCAGGGGGGGATGAAGAACAAGCTTGTCGGGATTCAGCGCTTCACCACTGCCAGAAACTTGATCAGCTAATCACGGCGAAGTCCTACTCGCCTGGCGGATGCCACTAGCTATCATACTGCGGGGAGACTGCACGCTATATGCGGTGCAGGGGTGCCGGGAGCAGGAGAGGCGGTGCAGCGCGGAGATTGTCGAAGAGCAAGCGCCTGGCCGAACAGCTCTAGTAGACGCGGATGATAGTCAATCATGCAGCACACGTCGTGCAGCGATCGACAGGGGAGTCACTGAGTCGAGGCTGTAGACATATTCACCACTGGCACTCAGCAATGAGTCGGCATCCATAGAGCAGATTTCCGTGGACGAAGATGGCGCCCACCTTATCAATCTTATCTGGTCGAGTGTCGGGATCCTCGGCCGACCGTGCTCGCGCCACCCACACCGTCACCCACTCACCCCGGGCCTGTACACCACAAGAGTCACCACCACGGCCAGCGGCCACCACTCGCTGATCATCGATCACCACGCGCACAAGGGCGCCGACGCCCCGACAGCAAAGCGCACTGTTTGCTGCCGGATAGTAGGTCCTTTCAGTGTCTTCTCCCCAAACAGAGTATCCTGACACTGGCTATTGCACAGACGGTGTACTATGTCTCCGCGAACGCGCGAATCTGGTCGCGCGTATTGGATAGCTTGCTCTGCGGCGATGCGCCCAAGAGCTACTTTGTCATCGCCGATTTCGGGAGATGGAGATGGGGTTAGGAAGGGGAACTTAGAGCAGGTTTTCGGCCCATGTCAGCAACTCGGCACCTGGAAGCGATAGGTTCGACAGTGTTAGTACATCCCAAGCAAGCTTTGCGTACGGATGCACTTGGGCAATATGCTAGCTAATTCATCGCTGGCGATCAAAGATCCGTTGCTGGCAAGTAATAAACGGGGTTTGATTCGCTGTTGCTTTGATTTGGCAGCATGGAGTCTAATACAACATCTACGACATCCAGTAAATCCGTCAAGTGTATTCGAGACTGGGGGCAGATGCCTCAAAATCCCCAAACTTATGATATTGCTGTAATCATAGAAGCCTCGCCCGCCCATGACCGTAGAACATTTATGAGGTCTCGTGAATCTGTAGACGGGGTTCGTCAACCGTCTTTGGGGGCCGCAATGCAAAATGTAGTGCATATGAGCACATGAGCGCCGGGTATGGGTAAAAAATGTTCAATACTATGCCAGAAGCAGACAGAAGAACCCTCACTTCGAGCCTGAGCAGGAGCGTATAATGGACTGATAGGTTTGGTGAGAAGTATATGGCATAGAACCTCTGATGCCCGTGGTCGAGGGCGCCCGCAGTGGAGATAGATTCTTGGCATTATGCTGCGCAGAACCATGGGCGTTCTCGGGGTCAGCAGCAAGGCGCACAACTCTGAGCCAGTTTTTGCCTTCCGCGCGGTGCGGGCCGCCCGAGAACTCTGGTGGTTTGTATCACTTGACTTGCTGCACAACATAGCAGTCCGAAGTCACCGCGGTAGATGCATCAAGAAGCCCGATATACGTCCTTCAGAATATAGGCTGGACTCCTAAAGTGTAACCGTATGAGTTCCCATGAAGTCTAAGATCCTCGGGTGGGGAAAAGCTTGCCAGATGCTGGTACACGCACCTGACCAGGCAGTCCCATCAAGCCAACTCGCCAAGAGCACTATTATTTTGGGGTCCTGCAGCTCAGTTTGCGGATCTAACAGCAGAGGTGGTCTGTCCGCATCATAATCAAAAGGGAACGGTAAAACGGCAAAGGCAGGCATCTTGAAGGTTGACCAGCGTTATGGTTAAGCGCCCGAGCTCTCTTCACCGCCGACGCAGGGACCATCCCGCAGATTCATTATTCGTCGTCTAAGCTGTTGTACTTGATGTTCTCTGCAGACTTGTGGATGTGGGTAGAGTCACAGTTGTGTGTCGTGACGTGACATCGTGACCGCGCAGCAGCGATGGTGACTTGTCTCCGAAAACCCTGCTGACATAAGTCAGTGATTGCCCTTTCTCCTCCCATCTCGGTAACATACGCATTTTCATCCACCATATCTCGGCATTATCAATGTCGACATACCACTGTCATGATCTGCCATTGAAGCATAGCTGCCTATCTCTTGGGATCTCCTTCGAGACTAGACATCGTGCTGATGCCAACAGCCCAAGAAACTGCTCAGAGTCGCCCTCTGGCGCCCTCCCATGATTGTTCGCGGAGGCTAACTGGTGCATTTGTTAAACCTGTTCAAAAACATTTTATTCTGGATACAGTTTTAGTGCAAACGTCGAAAGTTCTTTGCTGGCACTCCAACTCTGCACCGCGCAGACAATGCGACGCACTTTGGTCTGGGACGGACGCCAAGCGTTTGCACCGCAGAAGGCTATTCACCTACTCCTGAAGAAAGTGCAAGCACAACGGGCGCCGATTTTTTTTACCAAGTATGCCCCGGATACTCTTGTCGCGATCAACGCAGTTGCTGGCGGAACCTGTCACTCATCAATAAACCGCACATGCTCGGACAGCAGTTTCATGAAAAGACGCGTTCGTATGCCCCATCAGGACTCGACGGCGACTATTTGGGCTCCGTCCACCATCGTCCTGCGCTCATTGTTGCCAATCCATGTGCAGTTCACATCCGGACGCGGGCCGCTTTTTGGAACGGGAGATCGCCATCCTAAAGCCTTGTGATGTGCGCGCTGTGAGGACCTGATATCCCCAATCGAAGGCTCACACCATTAGAAGACATCGCCGGCGGTGGGTGCGTAGCGCATAAAAGCAAGTGCGTTCGGTCTGGCCAATATCATCCCATTCATCCTCTCTTACTCTTTCAACCCAGCCACCTCTCTCCCATCACCCTTAGATCAACATGCGTGTATCAGCCTCCTTCGTGCTCCTCTCAATGGCTGCGGCCGCCATGGCTATGCCTGCCCCCTGTAAGCCTTCCCTCGAGCTCGGTTGCTCATCCATGTACTCATCGATGCTTCGCAGTTGATAAGCGTGTGCCCCACGTATATACCGCCAACGCTGAAGAGAAGCGCGTTCCCCATGTCTACACCGCCAACGCCGAGGAGAAGCGGGTCCCTCACTCGTACTCCGATGCCAGCGAGGAGAAGCGCGTCCCGCACGTCTACACCGCCAACGCCGAGGAGAAGCGCGTCCCGCACTCGTACTCTGATGCTAGCGAGGAGAAGCGGGTTCCCCACGTCTACACAGCGAACGTTGAGGAGAAGCGTGTCCCGCACTCATATTCTGATGTGACCGAGGAGAAACGCGTCCCCCACGTCTACACAGCGAATGTTGAGGAGAAGCGCGTCCCACATTCATACTCCGACGCAAGTGAAGAGAAGCGCGTTCCTCACGTTTACACTGCAAACGCCGAGGAGAAGCGTGTCCCCCACTCGTACTCCGACGCCAGCGAGGAAAAGCGCGTCCCACATTCATACTCTGATGCCAGCGAGGAGAAGCGCGTCCCCCACGTCTACACTGCCAATGTCGAGGAGAAGCGTGTCCCTCACTCGTACTCTGATGCCAGCGAGGAGAAGCGCGTCCCGCATGTCTACACTGCGAACGCCGAGGAGAAGCGCGTCCCCCATTCGTACTCCGATGCAAGTGAAGAGAAGCGCGTTCCCCACGTCTACACTGCGAACGTAGAAGAGAAGCGTGTCCCGCACTCGTACTCCGATGCAACTGAGCAGAAGCGCGTCCCGCACGTCTACACTGCGAACGTCGAGGAGAAGCGAGTCCCGCACTCGTACTCTGATGCGACTGAGGAGAAACGCGTCCCGCACTCTTACTCCGACGCAAGTGAAGAGAAGCGTGTTCCCCACGTCTACACTGCGAACGTCGAGGAGAAGCGAGTCCCGCACTCGTACTCTGACGCAAGCGATGAGAAACGCGTCCCCCACTCTTATTCTGACGCCGCAGAGGAGAAACGGGTTCCCCACTCATACTCTGATGCGACCGAAGAGAAACGGGTTCCCCACTCATACTCTGATGCGACCGAAGAGAAACGTGTTCCCCACTCGTACTCCGATGCTACCGAGGAGAAACGCGTTCCGCATTCTTACTCCGATTCGACCGAGGAGAAGCGTGCCCCCGTCGCCTACAGCGACGACGAGTAAGCAACTCGAGTTCCTGTTCTACTGGGTTCAGTTGCAAGCTACACAATTCTCTATCTACACTCTTTCCCTCGATTCACACTGACTTGCATTTCTTAGATTATATATGGCCTCATAGTTGTTGTATTCTTATCCCATCAATGTGCAATAAATACAAAGCACTTCCACAGTCCCGTACAATTATTTTCCTGTGCACTCGCTGGTTCGACCGGCGTCTAGACAATGAGTAGTTACTGGTCGCCAGCGCCTCCTGAGGCTTCCTGCTCCGCCTCTCTTGTCCTATACACTCATACACATCTCGCGATCAGCAATATCATATGTTCTCTCTGTGTCTCGCAAGCTGACGGTCCTGGCCGAACTCGTTGACACTTTTACTGCATGCCATATATCAATAGGCCTACAATCATACAAGAGGAATGATCGTGCTGAGGCGTTCAGGTTTTGACTCCTTAGTCCCCACTGCCTCATCATGGCATAAGAGAGGGAACGACTATCTTTGCTCTCTATGTGCTGACTGTAGGAGACTATCATCATGACAGATTGCGAAGCTGTCATCACATCACCCCCCACAACATCGCGACGCGTACGATACTATAGGGAAAGATTACTGTGCCGGCCGATGAGGCGGCTTCGACGCGTAATCTCGGCCAATGTAGTCTGTGGTCGGCACTGGTAGGTACAATAGAATCGCTGATAGAAATACTTGAACTTGCTCTTCCTGATGTTCCATCCTCGTCGTGTCTTCGCTTCACGAATTGTTCGTATGGCAGCCACCACAGTTCTTATCCAGGAATCGCGCAGTCCGCGGAAGGAGCCCAAGCCGACGGGCCGCCCAGCACATCATCTCAATGACACGCAGACGCTGTTTACCAACCCCTGGGAGAGCGCAGGTGAGCCAAAAGCACTCTTGAACTGATGCCATAAATTCAACATGTGTGCAGGCGGCGTTATCGAGCAAGGAATCTTCAAAGGGATGTGGGCGATGGCGGGCGAGTGGAAGTCCAAGCCGTGCGCCCCTTTCGTCCTCTGCTTCGCGTCCACAGCTAACAAATCGCAGGCTGCCCCCGAAAGAGGAATATGTGCGCGTCGAGGCCCCAATCTGGGCCCTGGATCCCTCCCCCGAGACCTGGGCGGGCGACATCAAAGCCACCTGGCTCGGGCACGCGTGCTTCCTCGTCGAGTTCCCCGCGCCCCCCACCTCTGCCACGACGGCCGGCGCCGACATCGGCGCCCCTGCACGCGGGCCCCGTGTTCTCTTCGACCCCGTCTTCAGCCACCGCTGCGGGCCAACCCAATGGCTCGGGCCCGCGCGCCTCACACCCCCGCCCCTGCCGCTCAAGGAGCTGCCGCACGTCGACGTGGTCATACTCTCGCACAACCACTATGATCACACGTGCATTATATCCTCGTCGCTCTGCCAATGAGTGTATTCTGACTTCCTCTCGTTGCAGCGACACGGCGACCCTAAAGCATATCTACGCCTCGCAGCCCAAGGGCAGCGTGCACTTCTTTACCCCCTTGGGCAACCTCGCATACTTCAAATCGTGCGGCTTCGATCCCGTGCACGTAACCGAGCTCGACTGGTGGGACGCACGCGATGCCACCGTGTCCATCCCCGCAAACGAGGGACAGGGGGAGACGTCGACTTTGACAATCACATGCACGCCCGCGCAGCACTTCTGTAAGTACCAGCCCCTCCTTCTCTCCCTCTCACTGCGCTAACACGAGCGCATATATCCAGCTGGTCGAGGCCTCCACGACCGCATGCGCACCCTCTGGGCCTCCTGGGCCATCGAGCAGCGCCCTTTCTCTGCCTCGTCATCGCCCCCGCCCGCCGACGCGAAGCCCATCAGCACAGTATGGTTTGGTGGCGACACAGGCCTGCGCGCGGTGCCCCGCGGCGCGGCGGAGGACGCGCAGCCTGTGTGCCCCGTGTTCGCGCAGCTCGGCGAGCGCTTCGGCGGGTTCGACCTCGCGCTGATCCCAATTGGCGCATTCTCGCCGCGCGGTGCGTTCTCGGCGATCCACGCGAGCCCGGCGGACGCGGTGCTCATCCACCGCGCGATTCGGAGTCGGCGGAGTATCGGGATGCACTGGGGGTGCTGGGCGCTGGGGGACGAGCTGTTTATGGCGGACCCGCAGCGGCTGCGGGAAGCGTGTGAAGCGGCGGGGTTGCAGAAGGGGGGAGAAGGCGAGGGCGAGGGCGAGGGCGAGTTTGTCACGGTTTATGTGGGAGAGACCGTGAGGCAGACGCCCGCATAGAGAGCTTGTTTGCTCTGTTTGTATTCTTGTACTTGGTTCAGAACTCTGTTGTGCATTATCCAATCAACTTCTCTCATTACTAGTCCATATTTGTTGCCCTTTAGAACGAAGCTCTATGATCGACTATCCACTACATTGTCGACCGTAGCCTAGTCACACACAAGCATTTACCCACACAAATAATGGGTGCGGCTCATGCTCTTTAGTAAGTGATACCATTTGCATAAATTACATGGTTAACTGATTCAACTCCTGCCGTATAAATTCTGCTTCACCTTCCTGGCCCCTGCACAATAAAATCTCGGACAATTGCTTCAGAGATTTTGCTAATTCCGTTCCATATAACGCTAGGCGCCCCGTTGCAAGCACTCGTCGCATATCCACCGCCTCCCGGATCGTTGATAGAGCCTCTTCCTGATGCCCAGAGCCCGATAAGACTGTGGATAAAATATGGAGGGACGTTGCAAGATTTTCGTTGCACGTCGCTGGTCGCTCGGCCGCGGCAATCCGATTCAGACACACCGCCTCTCGGATCACTGGCAATGCCTCCTCCTGCCTGCCTAGATCTGACAATGCAATAGCCAGACCATTCAATGCATTCGCAAGATCGTCCTGGAGTGCCGCTGGCCGCTCTGCTACGAGTACGCGATAAAGTGCTATGGCCTCCTCACTCGAGGCTAAGGCATCCTCACGCCGACCGAATTTAGACAAAATGAAGGAAAGAGTGTTCAGTGAATTAGCGAGACCACCATTGGCTACCGCTGGCCGTTTATCTGCAAGCGCGCGCTTAAGTTCCACGGCCTCCTGAGCCGTCTTTATACCTTCCTCTAGTTGACCTAGCTGAGAGAGCGTATATGATAGAGTATCCAGAGCATCGGCGAGGGAATCGTTGAACGCCGCCGGTCGTTTCTCCGCAAGAACACGATAAATTTCCACAGCCTCCTGAGCCGCGTCTAGACTCTCATCACGCCGACCGAGACCTAACAGTCTATCGGATAGGCTATCGAGAGCATTGGCGAGATTAGCATTGAACTCCACCGGCCGATTTGCTACGAGAGCTCGGTAAATGGCCACAGCCTCCTCGCCAGCCTTCAGAGCATCCTCCCATCTACCGAAGGTTGAGAGGTCAGCGGATAGGCCACTGAGAGACATCGCCAGCCAACTGTTAAATTTAGCAGGCGTGGCTGCTGCAAGAGCCCTGTAGAGCTCTACCGACTCCTGAGTGGCGTTCAAGCCTTCCTGCCACAGACCTAGGTCTGAAAGTGCAGTAGAGAGGCTATTGAGGGAGTTTGCAAGATCAGCCTTGTATTCTCTCGGCTGCTCCGCTACGAGAGCTCGGTAGAGATTCACCGAGTCCTGACCGGCTTTGACGGCCTCCTGCGATTGACCGAAATCTAGCAGGACTATCGACAAGCTATTGAGAGCGCCGGCGAGATCTGGTGTGTATAATCCTGGCAGCGCTGCCGCAAGGGTCCTGTTCAGAACAACAGATTCCCGGATGGCAGCCAAAGCCTCGTCTCTTTGGCCCAAATGTGATAGAGTGTTGGATAAGTTATGGAGGGATTTGGCAAGATTAGCACTGTATACGGCCGGGTTTCCCGCTGCGAGGGTCCGATACAAATGCACTGACTCCTGAGCCGCGGTGAGAGCTTCTTCAAGCCTTCCTGCGTATGTTAGGCGAGCAGACAGGGAGAGGAGTATCGACGCTTGTGACTTGTCATTATACACCCCTCTGATTAGTGACCCCTGATTCTAAGAATTACGAGGTGAGTATTGGAGTTTGCTCCCGAAAGTTTATGCCCACCTCCAACCAGCGGCGCAGATCTAGTGATCCGCGGAAGATACTAGTAGAAGACACTATTTCAATCCAGGTGGTGTGATGATCCGGCAAAAACCTCTGGATACTCTCTATGATAGTAGGGCTGGGATTATCGACATCAGAAATATGATCATTCCAATGTGTGCACCCATAAAGAAGCTGCTCAGATAGTCCAGTGATAACCGGAACGCCAGCATCTGATCCCTGGTCAGACAAAGTGTCGGAAGCTTGGTCTGAATGGCTTTCGCCAGATTCATCGTCGCCGCCGTTATTTAAGACATGTCCATTAGCGTAGTTTTCGACCCCAGGCTCTTGATCGTTTAAACCATCATCTTCGGCGCTGTCGTCTGATTGATAATCGTTCATAAGATATCCGGTACCAGGAATTGGTGCGCCTGTGAATCCGCGGATCATCGTGCGCAGGCAGAGTTCTGCGAGCCGTTGGCTGTGCTCTTTTTCGCACACGAAGAACTTTCGCGTACGCTCTGTATTAGCAGCGCGGTCCGTGAGAAATTCACGGAAGGATAGGTGTAGAATGTGAATTGGTTTGTGTCTGTCATGTAACCCCACGAGAACAGACCCAAAACGTTGGAACAAAACTTCGGGAAGAAGCTCTTGACCTTCACCATGTAATGCTCGAAGCGCTTCCAACGAAAGCGGTCGTTTGGCTGCCATGATGGCTCCCATGAGGATAGCATAGTCGTCACAGAATTCCTGATCCTGCCAGTCCCCACAGTCCTCGAGTATTGCCGTGTACAAGGCGTCCATCTTCTTGTTGGGGTCAAGAAGACCTTGCGGATCGGATTTTGACATTATGGCACGAAGTTTGTTCATCGGCTTATACGCACTGCGAAGATATGCGAAGATAGTTGCTATCCAGATAAACAGACCACCAGCAAGTGACTCTAAGTCGCGAATCACCGCCTCTTCTGGCCAAGTGGGACCCATTTGAGAAGCTATACTGGCATCACGCGCCTGTGCGTTTATATAAGCCGCAATGTCTTCTCGGTTTTGAGACGAATCAACATCAATGCGACGTGATAGTATATGCTGCTGTCTAGAAAAAATAGTATCGATGTTCCACGTTGGTCGCGATGTGACAAAGATGCGCAGCTGCGGCGGAAAAGTAGAGGCTTCATCGCGGAGTACAGCGAGTAACGCGGTGTTTGAGCTATCCTCCACAGTTTCGTCTAGTGCATCAATCACCAACACGAAGGGCCTATCGACTGGGTAGCGAAGAAGAGGGTTCAGAATGAATGCTTTGAGCTGCCGATGCGGTGATGCGGAAATCAGCGAAGGCTCCGTTTCGAGGGCAGCGCCGATTTCGGTGGCAAGAGCTGGGTAACGCGCTGCAATATCTCGAGCGATTGTGGTGAAGAGAAGGCGCGGAGTGTTCCGAGACTCAACCGCGCGATTAAAGAAAAAGGCAGATGCTAGAAACCCTTCCTCGTGCATCGCCTGAGCAATGCTATGTGAGATCGCAGTTTTACCGGATCCCGCAACGCTGCTTAGCCAAAGAATATTTTGGGAATCTGATGCACGAGCCCATTGCAAAATCTCAGACATCAAATTCGCCCGCGTTCCAGGCAAGCATGCGTGCTTTGGATCCCAAGCAGCACCATCTGCACAAGGCAGTTTGTCCAAGGCCATTTTAAGACCTTATAGATAGTGTTAGAAGATACCGAAGTGTTGAGCGAGGGAGTGCACTGACTTAGAAGCTCCTCATCCAGTCCATATGTGATTTGATTACCAGCGACATTAATGATCGTTCCACCAGATATTGAGCTAGTGTTGAACACCTTTGGGATATTAAGCCAGAGCATCAACCTATTTCATACAACCTACCGGGACTGGGATTGGTGTAACTTCGGCAGGCTTTGCAGAAGGAGGTGTTTGATCAGCATCCCCTCCTACAGCACGGGTTGATAAATTCTTGCTATTGCTATATCTTTCGAGGATGATCGCAACAATCTGCTCGACATCTCTCTCTTCAATGTTATTTCGCGACGTTGACTGCAAAGAAGAATGTCATATGTCAGCTACCCGCAATTATACTGATGGCTTCAACTTTCAAGAACATACTCGGAAGGGAGCCAGTGCGGCGTCGACTTGGCCTTTCATATTCGTAATCATTTCTAGATCATGTCTCAATTTTTTCAGCCTTCGGATTGCGCTCAATCCTTGCATGCGATCGATTGTTGCCTGGCTTCTCTTCAACGCGCTATGGTTATGCTGTCAATCCCGGTCATTGCGTGCATACTCTAATAGTACTCACTCGTATAGCTTCTCGACATTCTCCTTCATCCCTTCTCCTGCCTGTGGATCATCAAAGCTCCAAAGGGCAAGGATGGTATCCTCGCCTGCGCTTTGGATGAATTGACCGAAAGTTTCCCAAGACTTCTTATTCGATTTGAATCTCTATATCCAAAATTGGCCGTTAACGGTTGGCCTGGATTTTTAGAAACCGTGAAGTCGTACCGCAGCTGCACCAACAATGTGCACAACACTTAATGCCACTCCTTTGAGCGTAGGGAAGCTATCTGGTGGGATCTCACTGGCAAGCTTTACCAGCTTTACCGCATTATAGCTGGTCTCTTTTGCAGCGCGTCCGGGCTGCATTAAAGGTAGGAGCGCCAATCTTGTTGAGAAAGAAGAAGTAAGGTATCAAGAGTTAATGAAGATGAGAGCTGCTCATGATCAGCCTTGGCTGAGAGTCTCGACTCGTCGAGCGCTTATTTGCTTTGTGAAAGTTGAAGGCACCCATCGCTGCACCTATGCGTTCTGGCTTCCACTCTTCGATCACCCCTTCAGGACTGCAACTTGATTCTTGCATCTCACTCAAATATGTACTATAATGACTTTGGCCCCTCGGGCTTGTCCACTAGTCCCTTGTCAGAGTCTGCTCTTAGTACTGACCGCCCCATCAGTAAGTGCTCTTCTTCCCCCACGCATTTGGTGCTCACTGTTACATGTTCAGTAGACACACAAAACATCGACAAGATCGATCGAGATGCGGATTCCCCGAGCGACGAGCGCCAGTCGTTGCGTCTTGGAACACCGGCGGAGCAAAATCCTAATGGCAGAACTCAGGTAGATATCACCCACAGTGGTAATAAGACTCTCAGCTGATAGGCTGAACTCCGATTAGACAATCAATACCTTGGGTGTCTCAGGCGGTAAAGTCATCAATGTTGGCGGTGACCACATTACCATCACGCATAATAACGGCGTTGCTGGCGCATATGAACAGCTTGCTTCTATCGAGGAGCGCTTGAGAGTGATTTTCGACGAGAAACTAGGTATGCTGGTTACTAGTACATTTGCAATACCCAATTCATAAAGTTAACTCTCTGCTCTAGATGAAAAGTTACACAACTGGTTGGCGGCACCGGATGTCTCGCAAAACTACAATGCTGCTCGCAGTAAACATCAGACAGACACAGGATCTTGGTTCATCAACGGCTCGCAATTTTCCCACCGGAAAAATAACCCCGAACGTTTTATGTGTATCTACGGAAGTCGTGCGTATTAACCTGCA
Source organism: Athelia sp. TMB (assembly GCA_014898675.1). Lineage (NCBI taxonomy): Eukaryota > Fungi > Basidiomycota > Agaricomycetes > Atheliales > Atheliaceae > Athelia > Athelia sp. TMB. The sequence goes on from JACXVL010000066.1 coordinate 133,908, forward strand.
TTTATGCTACATCGTTATTGATAGCTTGGCCCTCAGCCGGATGTGGAAAAACTATTCTCTGGTGTGTTCTACTGTCCGGCGACGTACTGCTTCGAAACTATTCTCACCCTACAATCCAGCTCATCTATCATCGAAAATGTGCAAGACTACTGCAAGTCCCATCCGCTTTCGGGATACGCATACTTTTTCTTTGACAGCCGAAACTCAGACCAAGGCTTACTCCGCTACGAGAAACTCCTTCGTTCCATTCTATCGCAGATAGCATATCGCTGTGGTGGGATTCCCGATGTCTTGCGGGAGATGTTCTACCTGCACGGCAAAGGCCGCGAAGCTCCCTCCCTCAAGTCCCTTTGCGAAACTATTCAACGAGCAGTCGAAGGGTTTGATCACTTCTACATTATTATAGACTCTTTGGATGAGTGTGAAGACAGGATGGAGCTTTTGGATTGGCTTCGATCTTTAGAAAGCCGCAATCAGGATCGGCTTCACCTCATGTTCACCAGTCGACCAGAAACCAGTATTGTCAGCCGTCTGTCGCTCATCTCCCGCCTGCAACGTGTTCATATCCAGGGATCAGATGTGGACAAGGACATTGCTTCCTATATAGATGAGCGAATATCGTTGGTCAACAGCTGGAGTGACAAGATCAAGAGTCAAGTCAAAACCACGCTGATGGGTGGAGCTGATGGAATGTGCGTTTTTGTCTTGTGTCAGTTGCATTTGCGAGGAGTGCGAGGAGCTGATGTCTCTCACAGGTTTAGATGGGTTGCACTGCAGATTGACGAACTACAGCGCTGCTTAAATGCGAGGGAAGTCAAGAAGCAGCTCAAGACACTCCCTAGGACTCTGGAGGATACTTACGAGCGGATCCTCACTCTAAATCAACGTCAGAGCGAGCTCCTCCAAATGCTCCACTGGCTGGCGTTCTCTGTCCGCGATCTGCGGCTCGATGAGCTCGCTGATGTCGTGTCCGTGGATTTTGACTCGGAGGACGGTCCCGCCTACGACGCCGACCTGAGATATGGGGACTCTACAATCGCATTGGCCGTTTGTTCGGGGCTTGTTACTGAGTCAAATGGTGAGTACCTGCAAATCTTCGATTGTGAACATGTCTCAGATACCCCCAGGCATCGTCAAATTGGCCCACTTTTCTGTTAAAGAATATCTCACATCAGGCAGCATCAAATTAGGGACGGCTGCATACTTCGATATCGGCAAACGCATCTCGCATTCGACAATCGCTCAAACTTGCCTGGCCTACCTGCTGAATTTTGACAAGCCCGACGCCATCACCGAGAAGACTCTTGGCTCGTTTCCTCTAGCGAAGTATGCAGCAAAGAACTGGATCCACCATTATCGATCTGCGGAGGACACTGGCCCTTCTGCTCTGCAGACCATTCTTCTTAGGCTATTCACACACACGTCCAATGATGTGCTCGTAAATTGGGTCCGTCTGAGCAATCCGGACAGTGACGGCAATCCCGAAATTCATCTGCCTGTCCCGAGGGTCGCTGAACCCCTATACTATGCCTCTCATCTTGGTCTCTTGCCGGTCATGGAACATCTCCTTGCTACTGGCACTCGGCCAGATGCTTTCGGTGGCCTGTTCGGGACGCCCTTGCAAGCTGCTGTATGGCAAGGCCACATAGAAGCTGTAAAGCTTTTAATCAAGTGGAACGCCCAGCCCGATATTAGTCCGTGGGAGACTGGGAACACGATGATCTTCGCAGCAGCGCAGGGCCATACCGAAATTGTCAAACTCTTGCAAGACGTTGGCGCGATCGCCTCACCTTACGCGGTCATTTCTGCTGCAGAGAACGGCCATAGCGAGGCTTTGGCCCTGCTCCTTCAGTGGGGTCTCGATGTTCAGGGTCCGGCCGGCTTCGAGGCCACTCCACTGCACAAGGCAGCAGAATTTTATGTCAATGGATGGTATGAGACTGTGAAGATTCTACTCCAATGGGGTGCCGACATCAACGCGCGGACCCTTGCTGGTAAAACAGCATTGCAGTTAGCAAGACAGCAGCGCAATAATGAAGCGATTGTCAATCTGCTGTTGGAGCACGGCGCAGAGGACAACGATAAACCTGTCCCCTGAAACCTAGGTATAGTGACTGGCTGCCAGTAGGTCACAACACTGCTCGGACCGTGATAGCGGGGCAGAAGTATGGGGTCCTCTGGGTGCAGGATACTGGCTCTATGCGCCCTACGTAGGAAGAGAGCAAGGGAGTATGCGCGGACTCGAGCTCCCCTTGTAAGCCTGCCTCTGCTTGTGTACAATTACACTCGAGATACATAGATGTGTAGTACGATTGGCTCAGTGGGCGATTGAACAAAGGCAGCGAATGATGGTAGGAGGTAAATAATACAATTGGTGTAGTCTGTATGCAATGGAGGCCGATGTATGCTCTAATGGTTGACTCATCATAAAAATATTGTCCAAGTGTAGTTGTACAGGAGAGGCCGAGACACTATCATGCAAAAAGTCAATACGGGGTCTACAGGCACGAAGGGACTGGGCATACCTGAAGAAGTCTATGTCCTACGATGGACCCGCGCTTTCGTTCATTGGTCCCATCTCAAGCTGCCCCAGGGACAGCGATGCTGCGGATTGAGAAACAGGTCTTGTCCCATCGCGCGCGTCGTTGACGAACACCATGTTCGACATCGCCTCCCCGGTTGGCAGCGTCTCGCCGCCCGTGATCCGCCCGAGGCTCACGCCACGGAACAGGCGGCACGCCATGACCGTCGGGAAGACGATCCCCACAGAGACGAACTGGTCCCGCCAGTACGGCGAGACGCCGCGCGAGAACACCGCGAGCGTGACGGTGATCCCCATCGACGAGCTAGAAACATACAGTCAGCCCTAACCACCGGAAAAGCATAGGATGGCTTACAAGTAGTAACGCTGCCCGGACTGGAGCATGCTCCGCGCGAGCCTGGACAGGCCCGCGCCCGTAGCGAGCGAGGCCACGCGTGCGCGCCAGTGGTCGCCGGTAACGGAGAGGGTCGCGAGGCGCCAGGAGATGGCGACGTACACGACCGTGTCGAACACGCCCAGCGCGATGTAGGACGAGCCCGCGCCCGCGCCGAGCGTCACGAGGCCGCACACGCCGTTGCTGGGGAGGTGGCCGATGCCCATGCCGGCGTAGACGCCGTCGGCGAGGAAGCACGCGAGGAGCGCGAGCCAGCAGAGGCCGAAGAAGACCTTGGCTTTGGGGTCGCGCAGGTACACGGCGGTGGCGCGGGAGTAGAAGAGCAGGGCGGCGGCGGGGGAGGTGATGCCGTAGAGGAGCCCCAGCATACTTGCGAGGCCGACGCAAGAGGACTTGAAGGGGAATGCTATTGGCTACAAGTTAGATCACGCGTGAAATCACCAGGGAGTCGCGTACTGTCTAGCATGATGCACACTGCGAGCAATGCAAGAGTGGTGACGCTGAAGTATCGCATATATCAATATGATATCGCATGGGCATCAAAAAAACTGCGTACCGAGAGAGGATATAAGCAGCGTGGATGAAGCTCCACGCGCAGCGCCATCCCCTCTTCAGCGCTCTCCGCCCGATCTCGATCTCATCTGGCAGAGAGATAATCCAATCCCAGACGCATAGCTACGCATTTAGCGATAAGCACGTCGTCCAAGAGATGATATGCACAGGACGTACGCAAAGACACGCCATGTTGACGTAGTTTGAAGTTTGGTTAACCTTCAGCAGAGTCAAGTAGTCCGGGGGGACGCCCAATTTGCTGGACATGACGACCTAGCGGCGCGAGGCAAATTGAATGGCTGGCCGTGCTGGTGGAAAATCGTTGCCGGTGAGGGCAAGAGGGTGAAAGAGGAGCTGGGTCCCTCATGGGACTTGGAGTCTGCGCAAGGATCAATATGCGGCGCCATCAAACGTAGCATCAATTGGTTTTTCTCGGCTCCGCTGCCAGTACCGGTGGCAATGCCATGCATTTATGTCGTACCTGTCACTGTCAGTGTCACGGTCAGATTACTGATGGCCGTGACGTCGACTTGCAGTCACATTCACGCTGGCCGGCGGCAAGCTTGCTCTGTTCAATTATCCAATGCACATTCGACATATGCGAGATTCTCTTTCTTCTCAAAATGATATCTGCTAATGCTGTACTCTCCAGCAGGTATCCCGAAACCCGAAAACGCGCATATAAGCACATCTAGACTCGAACGCTGACCCGGCCGCGCTGGAAGAAAAAATTCACCGATGGATAAACAGCTATGAACGATGTTTGCAAGATGAAACTACGCATACTGTATACCAAATGGGATCTAGTAAGCATACCACAGCTCACTCATTGGCTCATAAAACTGATGCGCATACCCAGACCGGCTATATGCCACACATGCTTTGCCGGGACGTCAGAATTCTATACTCTCCGAGCCAGGGCATGTGGTCTTCGGTATGCCTCGGTTTGCACGATTTTTTCAGGCTGTGTACACTACTAACTGCTTGGAGTCTGAAAATCAAAATTCAAAGCCAGCCGCACGTTGTCAAAGACTGAAAATGCTATAAAACATTTCCGCGATATGAGCTCCAACCCTGTTCCAATCTACTGGACTCCTCTCTCACGAAGAGAGGATTTTGTTCTTGAACCCGCGTGCCCCAAGACAAGTCGTGACAAGCCAGGACAAGCCGTCGGATGCCAATGAGTCTGTTATGTCAGTAAAGATGCCGTCTCTGCTAAACTATATAGCTCAAATATAGCTGTTGGCCCCAGTCCGATCGCTGCAACAACTCACCTCCTGCTTACTGGATGTCATCGTCCAAACGCACAAAATCCAGCCAGGCCTGCTCGTCTTGCAGAAAGAGCAAGGTATGCGATACATTCCGTGAAAGTTCCATCAGTTGACCATTTGATGCTTCAAGACCCGCTGCGAGCTCATCGACAACCCTTCTCCTTCTGACGCTGGACCTTCATATCGATGCCATCGCTGCAAGGTCCTCAACATCTCATGCAGCTTCGGGAGCGCCGAATTCATCCCACCGAACCAAACCGCGCACTCTCCGAGCCCACCGCCCTACATCCGCCCCTACGGGAACTCCAGCAGCGCAGGCACCGAGCCCCCGCGCATCGCCCCGCCCCACATACGCACTCACACTCTCCCCTCCGCCCCCTCGCCGCTCTCGCCCGGCACCGCCTCCGACGCAGGCCCCGTGGCCGTGCAGCGCATGGAGGAGGACTGCATCAAGATCGAGGACCTCTTCCCGCTCCCGCCGAGCGCGCCGTGGGGGCTCGCGAAGGTGCCCGGCGGCTTCGACTGGACCGCGACGCCCATGCTCGCGATGCAGAACATCACCACGAGCCGCGCGCAGACGGGCGACGAGGGCCCTGAGCGCCAGCTGCGCGCACAGTTGGTGCGGATACTCCGCCCAGAGGACATCACGCGGCTGGTGCACATGTACGTCTCTAGCTCGCCTTTGGGGTGCATCGCTGATACTGGGGCAGCTTTGACACGCGCTACGCGCCCTGGCTGAACCTGCCACCCAAGGCCTCCGGGGCCTCCATCCTCGTCACCCTTGCGCAGTGCACTGTTGCGAGCCGCCACCTCGACCCCGCGACGCGCGCCGCGGCCGTGGGGCCGCTGCAGAAGCTCGCTGAGGACGCGGTGTTCCGCCACTTCTTCCTCGCGGTGCCGACGACGCAGGCGATCCACGCGCTCATGATCCTCGCGCTGTGGAGCCCAATCGGCGGGCCGGCGCACGGCGAGGCGCGCGACGGGCGGCTGCTGGTCGCGAGCGCCGTCAGTCTCGCGATGAACCTGCGGCTGAGCCAGGCGATCGAGTACGTTGCGGCGCTGAAGGAGGACATCAAGGGGGCAAGCAAGAGTGAGGCAGGTGCGCTGGCCGCGGATCTGGCGGACGGGGTGGAGAAGGCGCGGCTGTGGCTCGCGCTCATGAACGTCGAGTGGCTGCTCTGCGTCGGCACGGGCCGCCCGCCGCTCTCGCGGCGCACCACCCTCGACTTTGCGGCGATCGACTGGTCCTCCACCGCCAGCGTCTCCGCCGGGCGCGACATGCGCATCGCGCTTGTGGGGCAGCTGGTCGAGGTCACGGAGGCCGGACTCCGGACGCACTGCGCGAGCAAGGAAGACTTTGGCAAGTTCCACATGGAGGTGAAGGGCATCACGATCAAGTTCGACAACCTCCTCCGCCTCATCTACCCCCTCCCAGGTACGTTTCCTCCCTAACTGAGCCGTATCGAAATGCCGCTAACGCAGCCGCAGTCGTGACAGAGCGCGAGGTGTTCTACTTCCACATGCTCCTCATCTACCACCACGTGTGCCGCCTGCTCGTCATGCACCACTGCATGCGCGAGACGCGGCGCGTCTTCACGGGGCCCGCGGGCCCGCCGTGGTTCGCCGCGGCCGAGCACGGCGGCGTCAACCTCGCGACACAGTGGGGCCAGGAGGCGATCCTCCTCGCGGAGGGCGCGCTCGCCGCGACGCTCGCGCGCCCGGGCGACCTGCAGAGCGCGCCGGACAGCACGTTCGCGCTGCTGTGCTTCGCGGCGTCGTTCCTCGTCATGTGCAAGATCGCGATCCTGCACAACCACGGCATGGACCTCCCCGGCTCGAGCAACGCGCTGCTCGCGCGCGCGGTCGCGCTCTGGGCGCACACCGCGTGCGCGCCGGACCACGCGCCTGCGAAGTGCGCGCAGCTGGTCAGCGGGCTGATTGCGAGCTTCGAGCAGCGGGCGCTGGCCGCGGCCGCGGGGCGCAGCCGAGCGACGCCGGCGGAGGACGTCGACATGCCTGTCGGCGGCGCGGGCGACATCGGGGGGCTGCTGAGCTCGGAGGTGATGCTTGACACGGATTTCTGGTCGAGCTTCATGGACAACCTTGCTACCGACGTGCCGTACATGGAAGGCGTGAGGGCTGGATAGGCGGATGTGCAAGTGCTGGGCCTCCCCAGGCGCAGCTCCAGACCTGCATCAGGGCGCACTTGCACCCACTGCGCGCTCCAAGAGTGCATATAATTGCATTGAAGGAGATGTGGCAACGCGGTGACTGTTTTGGACTGATCACTGAATCCCTGCGCGATCACCGTGAGACAGATTGATCTTTGAGCCCAGCAGAATACGGACCCCTGTCGTCACAACTTCGTCTGGTCATGTCAATGCAACATGCGAAGGAACACGCATGCTGGTGATTCCAAAAGGTTATTGTGTACCTAAGATATTTGTGATACTAGTGACATGTGTATGGTATGGATTGCTATGATACATATGTGCGAACGGTGAATTATCTCGTCGCGGCACGATGATGTAGGTATCGTCTGGTGCATAACGCGTGTATGCAGGGAGCTGCCGGGGGTTCCGCCAGTCGGACATACTTTATAGCTATATCAAACAGTAGCCACCGTCGACACGCAACTCCGTGCCGGTGCAATATTCGGATGCGTTGCTCGCCAAGAACACGATAGCACCCTACCCTCTCATCAGCGGTGGGATATCTGAACGAATGAACCAAACTCACATCCAGATCCTCGGGTTTGCCCATTCTAGCCATGGGAGTGAGTTCTTCCCATCTCTTCTTCAGTTCCTTATTATCCGCGAGCATGGTTTTCGTGAGCTTTGTGAGAGTGTAACCAGGACTGCAACTCAATCAGAATTTACGTGTCGTTGAAAGAAAGAAAAGGCCTACCTGATGACATTGACCCTCACACCGGTGGTTGCCCATTCGACAGCCAGTGACTCGGCCATGTGCTTGACGGCTAGACCAAAGACGCGCAATGATACTCGGCAATTTGGCAAAGTGCAATAGTGACATACCAGCTTTGGAAGCATTGTACTGGTATAACACATGTTCAAGTCGGTGAAAGGTACGATTCGAGACGGGTGTAGTGACATACCGGTGTCTGAGGCTCAGGAATGTTGACGATGTTTGCGGACATGCTAGATACTAGAATGATGCTTCCGCCTCCTCGGGGGATCATAACCTGCGCAGCTTCGCGTGCTGTACAGAAGACGCCGTGGACGTTGATATCATACAACTTCTTCGCCCGGTCCAGCGGGTAACTATCGGGACCACGAAAGTCAACGAGAGATGCACGCAAGGCAGTTTAAGGGCTTACTCGACCGCAGGAAAGTTTTCGACAATCCCTGCAGAGGCCACCACGGAATCTAGTCTCCCGAATTTCTCCATGGTGGTCTTGTATGCAGAGTGAATGGATGCCTCGGATGATACATCGCAGCCTAAACCAAGGAACTGGAATTCTTCAGGAAGGCGACAGCCACTAGCTGACGTAGAAAGTTTTAATTTATCGTCATACGTAGGTGGATGGGTACTGACATGTAACCTCAGTGAGAAGTTGACGGGCAGCGTCTTCGGCAGTCTGTTCCTTGAGGTCAAGGATTGCCAGTTTCGTGCAGCCGCTACCCATTGGTTAGTCACTCTGAAACCGAGTGTACGTGAATGAAACTTACGCATTGACGAATGCCTTGCAGAATTGATAGCCTAGGCCTTGAGCTGCACCCGTGACAAGACAAACCTGGACACAATCAGGCTCAGCTCTTCTTATAACAAATTCTTCGAGGCGGACCTTGTCTTCCATGGAGAAAAGTGGATTGTGTCTTGTGCATGTTGGCGTAGCAAAAGTACGTCTGTGATATGGGCTGGTGAAGAATCGACTAGCGGCGTAGGATATCGAGGTGCGAGACTTGATAAGAGCTCGGGCGATCATTTTGAAGAGTTTGATAGTGCGATTTCGAGTGCTGGATATGAGGGCGAAACCTACCTATGATAATCCCCAATAAATCAGTTTCCCTTGGCAGAGCCATCTCTGAAATAAGTAATGACGTTGTGCGCACATCGTTGCCTCGCTCGTGGAGTGAAGTCTCCACATCACTGATTTGTCGGGGCGGTCGCAAACTATTGTAAAATCGTCCGCAGTTACTCCAAAGCTCTCCAACGTCTCCAATGTCTATGCAGTGGCAGTGCGCTAATTGTTGAGCGCTGGCATCCGGAGGGCTTTAAATTGAATATGCCAGTAGGCGCAACCTCGAGGGTGATTCAACATGACTATGTATACTGTATACTATGGAGGCAGGTTTGACCAACAAAGGTCCTTATATCGTTAAATTTGTCAACAGATAAGTATCTCACACGGGTTTTTTGCAAAACCGAAAAACGATTCAATTTCAAAATCACTCTGCAGGAAACCTGAGTGAGAGGCTAAAAAGTGAAGACATGGTGTAACCCCAGTGAATTTAAGCCTCTAGAACACGGAAAACCTAGCGAAAGAATGATCAATATCGAAAGGTTAGAATTTAATCCCGAGGTCACCTTCACCGCTCCGCTCTTCAAGTCCTCCAAGCGATAACTGACACTCTCCACCGTCTTGAAGAGATTGCAGTTAGTCTGCAAAAGGGTTAATTCGTACGAAATGCGCACCTGTTGCCCGACATGCTGATTCGCATGGAAAACCTTCACTTTGGACTTCTTCATTTCAAAGTCGCTGACGATTCCTAAAAGAGGTTCCTCTGCCCCTACGTGTTGGTGGTATGATTGCAAGCCTTTGTGACCTTTCAGCTTTGCATCATACAAGGCCACGACATCGCCAGGCATGATGTCGCTCGCGCGCCTCTGCACAGCGCTGCCTGTCTGGGCGTATATCAGGTAGCCAAATTCAGAATTTCCAGTGGGCATCATCGCGTTCGGCACCTGGGAGAACACTGCGCGAAGGAACCCGTGATAGCTGCCGTCGCCGATAAGGGACTTCTTGGACTTCTCGAACAGGGTGGTCGCAACTTCACAAATTTGAACCCCTACGCGACCCCACACTGCCATCAGGTCGTCTGAAGACATGTCCTGTGGGATTAGGGCTGGTGGACGGAGCGGGGTGTTTTCTAGACCAGGAGCTGTGGGTGCAGGTGGTGGGGGAATCGAGCGCGCAGGTGCTTGAATATAAGAGGAAGTGGACTCTTCCTCCATAGAGGATGCGAGTGATAAATCTAACGGGGGTCCATCAAGGTTCGCCATTGGTGAGGAAGAGGGCATGTCCCGACTTGATCCTGCCGTACTCTCTACTCGCGGGGGTGGGGGTGGTCGCGAGGGCGGACCACGATTCGGTCTAGATGGAGGAAGAGGTGGAGCTTCTTCCGGTTCTTCCACCATCACGTAATCTGAGGGAGATGCAATCGATGGTGTAGCAGCTTGCGGAACATCAAGCGAGATTCTGCGCGTTGAAGGACTCGAATAGGACTCGGTAGACGACTTGCGCACGCTAGACTGTCTACTTGCCGCACTGACCGGGACAGGTGGTCGACCACCCGGCAAGGGAGGAGGTGCGTCCATTGATCTACGCGGCTGGTAGTCAGCCATGACTCCCGAGCTACGCCGACCTGCACGAGAAGGAACGGCAGGGGGGGCTGGCTCCTCCTTTACGTCTTCAGGGTGCACCTCCTCTGGTTCGCTCTCTTCAGCTTCCACTTTGACACCATCATCGGACGTTCCCGAGGTTCCAATATCCTCAAACTCAGAGCCCGAATCTTGGTTTTGGATAGCAGACGGGGTAGGGACAGTCCGCTGAGATAGAAGTGGAGGTGGAGACTGTGCAGCTTGGATAGTATCCTCGCTGTCTTCTCTCCTCACGCGAGGCGCTGGCGGTGGTCGAGGTGGTGGCGCTCCAAACATACCCACCCCTCCCATACCCGCGAGCTTTGCAGCAATACGCTCTTTCCGCGCCCGCTCCTCTTCCTCCTCGTCTAAATCCATCTCCTCTGACTGCTCTTCTTGCGGAGAGACTGAGGCTATCTCTTCTGTACGCACAATCTCATTCGTAGCAGGACTGATCGGTGATGGGCGACCTATTGGAGGAGGAGCCCCGAACTTGATACCGCCAAGTTTAGCCATCCGTTCAGCGATACCTCGCCGACGGCTGTGTTCGTGGTCTTCTTGAGGGGCAGATTCAACATGAGACTCCGAGGGCCCTGCCGGAAGGGGCGGCGGCGGCGGTGCCATTGGCAATGGTTGGCTATGTGCAGGAGGTGTCCTGGTGGGACTATGGAATCCGGGATCTATCGGATCTCGAGAAAATGTCAAAACTCACAGGAAGCTAGTTTTACATGATTGCACTTACCACCTTCTTCTTCGTCCAGTACTTCGGCCGCAGGTTCTTCATACGAAGCCGCCGACCAGGTTACCGAGGCAGGAGGTGGTGGTGGGTAGTCACCTCGAGGTGGGGAAGTATGCGAGAAAGATCCAGGGACAGGAGGGATGGTACTAGTCCTCCTGGACGGGGGAGAAGTAGGAACAGGCGGTGTCGATGTCCTGGAAGGAGCGTTGCCGCCCGTGAGGGCGAACCCTGCCGGAACGGGCGGCACAACGCTGCCTCTCTTGGACGGAGGGGAAGTAGGGGCAGGCGGTGTGGAAGTCCGCCATGGTACGTCCGCCCCTGCGAGTGCATAACCCGAAGGTGCTGAGGGGGCCATGCTTGCCCTCTTGAAAGGTGGTGATGTGAACCCAGCTGGCGATGATGTTGACGAGATCTCGGCACTCTGACGTCGAGATGGTGGAACTGCTCTTCTCGGAGGAATGGGAGGTTCCTCTGTGCTCACCGATTCTTCGATGTTGGTCGAATTTGTCACATATCTCGGTGCTTTGATGGGGAAAAGTCAGAAAAGCTTGTATATCAGCATGAAATATATTAACCTTCAATAGTGGCAGGTGGAAGCGATGGTGGCGGCGGGATAGACCTAATAGGCGGAGAAGAACCAGACTCAGAATCTGCCTCAGGATAGGGTGCCGATGGCGGAGGTCTCGGAGGCGGAGGAATCGATTCCCGCTTCGAGCCTTGCGACGGTCGCTTTTCAATGACATCCTCGATGTGTGGTCGGGTGTTCATGTTCGGTGGAGGAGGTGGTAATGTTCGAGCGATAGCGGCAGGAGTCGCCTCTTCGTCTTCTTCGTCTGACGGTGCCCACTCTTCTTCTGTCTCTCGCCGTTCAGCAAAGCCTCTCGACGCTTCGCCACCCATAAGTTCGTGATTGGCTTGATTATCTTCAGCATAGTTTATATAAGATTCTTGTGAATCACTTGGCGCCACATAAACATCAGAACGCGAGGCGACTGGTGAAAAAGCACATATCAATGATCAACATTTCGCTTGTTAAACCTACATAATGTAATCAATATTCACCAGCCACGGGATCATCGACCTCGTCATTCACGTCTTCTGGCACATCGATGCTGGCCTGCTTCAGAGCTTTCTCCACTTTTAGCGAGTCCGCTGGAGATGACAGTGCTGTTGGGAAAGGTATGGGTGGGTCATGGCTGGCTGGCTCCACAGGCGCACGTGTGGGAGGTGGCGGCACAGTACCTCCAATGACCTGAGTGGGAAGGCTCGATGTACTGGTAGCAGGTGGGGTGAGTGTCTCCTCCTCTGACTCAGATCTCAAAACCGTGTTGCTCTCCGCACTCTCTGCAGGAGGTGAAGTGACTCGAGGGGGAGGGGGGGCCAACGGGTTGACACCACCCATCTTCGCCAACTTCTCAGCGACCCGTTTCCGACGAGTGGCTTCCTCCTCTTCTTCAGTGAGCTCTTCAGGCATGGCGGGAACGGGAGCAGCTAGTGCTTCCTCTTCGGACGAAATGCGACCATGATCGCTTTCTTCATCTTCTGTGGCAGCCAGGGAAGGTGGAGGGGACGTGGCGATAGACTGCGTTTCTGGGACTTGATCGTCTTCCTCCTCGAGTTCTTCAGCTCTGGTAGGCTCGATATCTGGTACAGTAGATTCGCCAACATATATCTCAGATTCAACGGTACCGAATCCAGCATCGATTGGCCCAGTTTGACCTCCTGTATCCCTCGTATTTTCCGGTGATGCTGCAACCAGATGCCCCTCCGATAGCATAGTAGCGGGAGGCTCGGTCGGTGTTTGCTTTGAGTCGATGGCAGGATCGGCGGATTTGCCAACTTGCCCCACTTCGGCTTGCCTATCTCCAGCCTCTGCCATACCCTCAGCAATATTTGGGGAGACGATGGTCTGGCTGTCGCTCATAGCCGCTGGACTTTCTTCGATAGGTCGATCCTCCAAAACTTTAGCGGGAGGAACAGGAGAAGGAGATTTGACGACCTTCTTCCTCGGAGGAGCTGCCCTCCGGGGAGCGGCGGGTACAGGCATAGAGACTGGCGATTTCACTGGGGGTGTCTGAGAAGGAGTAGCGGCCAAAGACGAAGATGTTGAGCTCTTGCGTTGCAACCCTTCCGTAAAATAGTCTATGAGAAGTGATGTGTGAGCATATCACTGAAGTTTAGTATCAAAGTATATTACCATTGCTCGGGGACTTCTCTTCATCAGTGGCACCGGCCGGAGGTATAGCAGCTGGTGAAGGCGCGACCAGAGGAGATGGAGTGGATTCTGTTCAAAATGAAAAGGCTTGAGAGATCTTTCGTGTATACATAAACGGCGGGCAACTTACGGTTTTCAGACGACCCAACCAGCTTGCTCTCGACGGTAACCTCGTCGTCCTTAGATATTTCAGGTTTCTTGATAATGGGTTTCTTTCCAAATACGGGAGGTGCCATTCCCACTCTGGCACCTCCGAGACGGGCCATTCTAGCAGCTATAGCAGCGCGACGTTGCCTTTCCTCCTCTTCCGGATCGGGCTCTCCACTCTCTCCTTCACCTTCGCCCGCAGTTAATGTTGCCTCGACGGAGCTGTTAGGCGCTTCAGGAGCAACTTCCTCGATGCCAGGAGGCGGCGATTTGGCAGATTCCCCTGCATCGCTTGCCGGTGTCGTCTCGTCATCAGCTGGCGGAGGCACGACTGGCGGAGGCTTCCACTTTGGCTTCTCCGTCGCAGGTTTCGGGGGGGCCGCTGCACCGCCAATTCCGCCAAAAGCACCCCTGCCCTGTAGTGCAGCCATACGCTCCTTCAGACTCCCTCCCATCCCGATGCTTTCCTTCGCATCAGAGGCAGACATCCCGGTCAATACCTTTCTGTCACGAGGAGGCGATGATGCGGTTCCTGATGCGGGTTCGGAGGATGGGGGCGGCGACACTGCTCTAGGCTTCCATGACGCTCCGCCAGCGGGCTTGGGACGGGGAACTGGAGCTGGGCCTGAGGGAGCTGCTGGCTTGTTCTCGAATGCTGCGATTCTGTCGCGTAGAGAGCCAATCTTTGGCTTGATTGGGGGCGGGTCTGACATTGTAGAATTGGGGATTGTGGTAGTCAGGAGGAGAAACGCGTATTAATATTGGACGTGAGCTCATCAGCTGTCCGCCAGTGTCCGCCTTTGTTACAAGTGCCGGACCTCAGAGCAGTGAGCGATTCAGCTTCACCCGAAAGTAAAGGCAGTATATACTGTATGAAACTACAAGCAAGGCTATAAACGGCCATCATTGGACATTGGAATTCGTGATCCACCCCAAACGCCCCTGATAGATGACAATAAAGCTCCGCCGATTCTTCAGCTAGGCGGCGGGCACTCGGTACACTTTTCGTAACCAGAAAGGCCCTGAGATTATGTCAATTACTTCGGTGTGGCGTGAATTCCCCAGAGCGGTAAACTGACCAACAGGATCTGATACATCGTGAAAAACCGTTGTCCATGAGCCCAGAACTCCAAAAAGAGACCGCACTCCCCCCACTTGAACGCCTTCTGAACTGGATGGCGAGGCGTGGACCGTGCTGTTCTCAGCATGATGCAAGCCAATCAGAGCTTTCATTTTCTTACCTCCACACTGCCTGATTATTATCACCAGAAACCTGTCTCTCAATTAGCAACTCAGAAGGGCCTCAATAGAGCAAGAGACTTACAAAGTGCCATCTTATCTGATCATCCGGAGTCATCTTGACATATCCTTCCATATGCAGCTGGTCCATAGCACCATCGAAGTTGATTTTGGGACGCGTAGGATGATCAGGATCATGCTCTACCGAGGTCACCTTGAATGTTACATCAGGCAGAGAGCGAAAGACCTCTTGGAAGTCCGGCTGATCGAATATGGATGTATCGGGGGGGTCATCTTCTGACGAATGGGATATCTGGAAGCACGTATGTCAAGGTGGTAGAAGCGGAATTAATCAATCCAGCCATACCGAGTCATTGTAAACTAGATCAAAATGAGCGATATAACCTTCGAAATAGCCGATTCACGAACCAAGTAATTCGCGATGGTCACAGAAACAGTAGGCACACGTCCAAATTCCAGTAACTCCGGCCCAATCTTCGATAGAATCTAAGTCTTCGCCTTCTGCAATGATTGGCTGACAAAACGGCAAGCTCATGGGGAAGACGGTGAATATAAAATCTTCGTCGATTTCATTCTCTCCAAGATCGAGGATGTGCATGGATACGACGTGATGCAGCGCCTGCATATGCACCCAATCCACCATGCCCGAACCATCTGGGAAGAATGGTCCAAAGTTGTTTTCCCAGTTGTATTTGCGAAAATCGTAGCAATATGCCCGCGAGATAGCTCGGGCGGAAGATTTCATATCTTGAGGCGTAATACCAAAATGAGTATGCAGTTTCGCAAGTAATTGTTGCTCCGCGACAGTCGTTCCCGATGAATGTAAGACCTTGCCCCCGCGGAGCATTGCAGCGACCCAGAGTAAGTTTGATGATATCTCTTCGCTGAACGCGCGATGCGTGGGTGCTGGGTGACATGCCATATGCCACAGAGCCTCGAGAATCTCCTGCCTTTCGCCTTGTGGGCATTCAGATCCCCCTTTGTCTTTCTGCATAAAGTTACGCGCACGAATGATCCTATGTAGCTCCTCTTTCCACTTCACCTCCTTTCGCCGTTCTCCCAGAAGATTGATGCAGGTCCGTGGGTCATCGAATGGCTGAGATAGGTACAACGAGCGCCAAAGGTGATCATCCACACTCTCGTATATGAGAGATCGGTAAACACGAGCTGTCTGAGCGAAAGCAGCAACGTCGGCAGGGTCACAGAAGATCAATATCAACTCGATGACCTCGGGGGGAATTATGTCATGCAGAGCTCCTTTCTTGAGCTGCATCGACTCGACGTTTTCTGCAGGGTGTCAGACGCAAGATTGACAAGATCCCACTAGTACTTGCCGCCAACTTACATGAATATTATCGGTCAGCGAGGTCGACGCCGGATACTTCGGGCCGGGTCAGCTGCCATGTGACATCTAGTACATACTATGCGAACCTTGCTTCGAGTTGGAGCCTATATGCATGGTTATCCAGTCTAACACAATGACAAGGTGGTACTTAGGTCAGACTAGCCTTAACATTGACGACATCAACGGCACGCATATGGTGGGCCAATCAAGTTGTCGCTCAGCATCATTGACAGGGCTTGGCAACCAGGCGCACTTCACCGCTCAAGCCACTGGGCTCGTATGTGGATAAGCATTAAGTTAGAAAGGTTGATGGGAGGCAGTCGAGGCAGACAGCTATGGCGCATAGTAATCAGCAGTCAGAGCATGTCGTAGTAAATTTACTGTAACTTTCGGACATACTCACGATTTACATAGACCACTGGTGCTGCGGAGCATTTTTATAAGTTTGAGCAGGTTTGAGCGATTTTGAGTCGTCACCGCGTCACCATTAGTATTCCAGATTAGCATCGGTGCTGTGAGATTTGGAAGTTCTTCAGGTCTACTACAAATATAGCCATAGTATAATTATAAAGAGGAATGTCAAACACATCCTTGTATAATCCAACACCGGCAAGTTCGTGTGTGAGCTAGAATATAGAAACCAACGCACTAGCGTGATCGTGTATAAAGCAAGTAATGCGAAGGAATACAGTTGTAAATGGGACTAATGCTACATGATCGAGTCAAGACACGCCGGATAGTAGGTACACCGGAATGCAGTTGTGTATGCGATAAAGCGTGATGAGCAGGAACAGCAAAGCTAAGCAAGACAAAAAAGACGTAACCTCATAAGCCCTGTAAGTTCCAGTAAAGATTGAATGACAGTTCTTGTTTCGTGAATGACAAGGATGGCTGTCGTCGTAGAGATGAATACAAGTGATTGCGATAGTGAAAGAGTGCGTGTTTGTGGGGTGTGTAAATATATGCTTGAACGGAAAGATACCGCGTCTTGGCGGCTTTTGTTGTTGAAATAGTGTGGTATGGCTTCAGGTCCTTCTTCCTCCTTTCGTCCGCGAATCCAATGGGTTCGGTGTAGATACAGTTGTTGGCGTGCCTTGGCTTTTGCGTGGGGGCCCTCCCCTTTCTTCCTCCATTGTAGAATCAGTCGCCAATGTCTTCCAGTCATCCAGAAGTTTTTGACCGACTGACGGTTCCAGTTCAGTCCCGTCACGCGAGACCTTGATTTCTCGATCATGGTTCCATGGATTCCGCAAGAGGCGTGTGCGAGAAAACGGAAGACGATCCGTGCATATCCATTCGATCGGAAAGGAGGCTCCCCAGCCTTCACGCACAGGAGCAGTGCCATCTGCTTGTGCAGCATTGGCCGCCTCGGCCTCCTCGGCAACGATTCCAAGAGATGGTGTCGGCTCAGCGGAGTCAACATCGCGCCGCGCACGTTCAGGGGCTGTGGGGTCCAAGTGGAAAGATTGTGGGCGAGACTCCTGAGAGGCGGCTGGCAACACACTGGCTGTTACAGCGGTGAAAAGTTGGTCGGTCCCCAGGCTTTGCTTCGGCTTTGGCGCATCTGCAGTGAACTTACGGTGCGCTGGGCCTAGAACAGCAGGAGCAGATTGCAGAAT
Organism: Athelia sp. TMB; assembly: GCA_014898675.1. Lineage (NCBI taxonomy): Eukaryota > Fungi > Basidiomycota > Agaricomycetes > Atheliales > Atheliaceae > Athelia > Athelia sp. TMB. Next base: position 151,593 of record JACXVL010000066.1, read on the forward strand.
GCCAATTGCAGGCCCTACGCCCGACGAGGAGACAGATCTTGTGCCCAGCTCTGACTCTGGAACATTAACTTCCGATTCAGGTAGGGGTCCTGGGGACTCTTCAACAAGCCGATTCTCAACTGGGGAGAAAAATGTGGGTGACTCGGCACGATGTGTCAGTCGGAGGGGACTCGAGCTACCATCGGGCAGACGAGAGGCCCTTCCCGCCACGGGGGAGAGCGAAGAACGATTAGAGACGTTGGCTTCGGAGGTCCGCGATGCCCATGAAACGCTATGCTCCCCTTGTAAAATGGGTCCACTCATTCTGTTGAGTATTGACATGAGTAATATGAAAGCTGTAGTGATTGCCAACTAACCTAGCGTATCCGTAAAACTCCCCACTTTTGTTCACACTGAAGATGAGATAAACATCGGTACTGGTGCGATACGCCTGATCGAGGATGCCTTCATTGTGTTTCTGAGTGGCCCATAACCCTTTTGTCACGCTTAGATCCAAGTCAAACTACAGAGAAAGTAAGAATTGTGAGGCATATATTAAGATGACACCCGTACCTGAGTCAGAGACTTTAATATAAAGAAGCGTTTGGGAAAGTGTCGTGTCAGGATACTTGAGTTTGTTGATGCATACGAGCCTGTGCTAGACTTGTTTGGGGACGTGATAGACGGCTCTTCGTCACTGGAGAGTGATACCCCTCCGATGGTAGACTGTAGCTGCTCGGCAGACGTGATGGCAGGCATCGGGGTTCCGGGGTCTTCTGGTTTCTGCTCTCGCTCCTTGATCCATCGTGTATGGATGCCCATACCGCGCTGTCCGCCCACCCCTGCCTTCAAATCGTCATCTTTTCTCCGGACTCTGCAGACAAGACGTGGGCATCTTGTGTCATTCTGCCGCAGAGGCGTTCCATTGAATCGCTCAATAGCCTTGAGCAGATGTGCCTCTGTCTCGAAATTGACAAACGCGCAGTTGGAGCGGGAGATGAGGAAGATCGAGGTAACACCATCGTATAACTCCTCGATCTCGGTGGAGGCGTCCTTGGCAGGAGATACCGTGCGAGTAGAGTCCCGAGAAGGTGCCTGCTTAAAGAATCTCCACAGTTCATCATGTACAGTGTCTGAAGGAACATTCCCAGCCCACATGACCCATTCCGATCGTTGTGCAGGTGGGTTCGGGTGATAAGACTTCCGTATCGTACTTCGATCTGGTACTTTGGTGGCAACCGGCTGAGCGGAGGGCGACTCAATCGCCGCACTACTCTGGGGTGAGTCTCGCACGTAAGGTGTAGACGAAGAAGCTTGTACGGGTGGATCACTCCGCGCACTTTGCACTGCTCCCACTGGTTGTTGGGCAGGATAATTATTGGATGGGGTCGAGGATAGGTGGGTAGGACTGTCGGTACTATACGACGCGTCGGCTCGCATATATGTCATTGGATAATGTGAGTACGATGCATGAGGAAGGTCGTATTGGTGTCCTTGAGCAGAAGATCCAGGCATATACCACCATGCTCCATGACTATCCGGCGCACCCGATTGCCCAAAGCTCGGTGGGTAAGGAGCTGGGGCGTACTGCGGTTGAAGAAATGGGGCACTGGACACAAAAGCTTGCTGCTGGTATGGCGGATAGGGTGAAGGGGTATATGGTAACGGTGGGTACTGCCCAGCCGGCATATATGAGCTAGACTGAGAAGGACCTGCAGTATTTGGAGACGGGGAAGAGGGGAAAGGGGCCATCTGGTGCTGGTGACTGGGGAATGAATGCGATGAGGATGCACTCTCCGGAGAGTGTCTCTGGTAGGAATAACCCGGCGGCAACTGCATCAGTGGCGGAAATCCTGTATGCGCTGTGGGGCTCAAGATAGCAGCATCCAGAGATGTGTGTACACCATGGGAGAAGCTGTGAGCTCTAAGCTGAGCAGGCGCCATCGCCATGGAGGAACTTGGTGGCATCGTGTATTGGCCATAATTGTTACCTCGATCGTATGGTAATGGAGAGGGTTGGAAAAGAGGGTGGCCTTGGAATCCGCCATAAGAGCTCGGTAGGTTTGAGGGGTTCTCGTGTGCGGTGTTGGGTTGGTATGGCTGGGCCGGTGGCCGAGGGCCGGGCCGACCCCTCGTCGACTGTGTTCCGGAACGCCTGTTGTTCAACGCGGGTGGTCGTCTACCAGTTTCAGAACCACCTGCAATCGACTGAGGTTGCTCTGATCCCTTGCCATCTGCGGGCCACTCCGACATGGGTACTGCGACCCCCTCGATGATTGGTTTCTTGACGGAGCACCAGAGCCTCAACTCCCCGACAGTTTCACCAGTGGACAGAGAAAGATGAGAAGGGTCGCTTTCAAGTTTCTGTGAACTAGCAGAGCGCAAACTATCATACAGGCCTGGCAACAGCGAAGCCTAAATGAGCTCAGAATGTAACTAGTCAACCGATCGACGTACCCACCGTATCTCGACCAAAAACGCGAGGCTGAGACCAGTTTTCTAATAATCGAATTAATAATGGAGCATAACGAAGCGCAAGGAGAAATGGGCAATTCTAAGGAATGGGATGAGGATGTAAACAATCTCATCCAAAAAAAATAGAGATCCCGAGGAAGTAATGACTACACACGTGGCAATGAACGCACCAAATCTATCACTTGGATGTTTGGACTCGGACCCCTTCAAGCTCTCTTGTTCCGGTTCATGCATCCTTTCAGATAGATGGTATGGCATAGTGCAACTGCGCAGCTAGGAAGCCATTGTAATCGAATATCATTGGCGCCGTCCAGGTTCACGAGACGGTACTCCAGACTTACGTCTCTCGACACAAATTGCGCTATTCAGCTTATTCTCCACAAGCTAAGCAAACAAGGCAGAAAGAAAGGATATTTCAGGTATGTGTTGTGGAGAGATTATGGCGGTTTGTGGTCAAGATTTGATTTATTTGCCAGTCCACAGACGATCAAACGGTCGCAAATGACGTCTATAGCCTCCAATATTTCCACACTCCTAAGCTCGTCACAACATGTCAATGCTGGTCACCCAGAGGGATTGCAAAACTTCCTACAAATCCTTTCAAAATGAATGAGGAGCTATTGGATAAGGGTCGAGTAATTCTAGGATCTGGATTATTCTGGTCATATGTCGTTTGCTGATTGAAAAGGCATCGGCAGTAACGATATCGTAATACCGGAGTTCGCATGCCTTTTGAAGATATCAGGAGAATGAAATTCCGACCAAGGACACCTGTGATATATTTGCGGCGCACCGCAGCCTACCGCAGCGGGTCGTTGGCAAGTCGACTTGCGTGGCACCAGATATATGCTGTGGTGTATCGTGGCGTATCCCATAGAGTGCCACATTGGTGGAGAGTTTATGCTTGCATTGAACACTCCGGTGCCATGGAGCGAATCCCGTGTCCATCCGTATATGGTGCATGCCAGAAACAATACCACAAGAAAGATGCTCACATCTCCGGCGATGGACCATACATACATTTTTTGTTACGTTTTTTGTAAGTGTAGGCATTCCACGGTTTTGCCCATTGGGGGGAATTGTACAGTGTTAGGGTGACTACTGTCAACGTTGTTTACGGTGCTAAGCTCCTTCTTTGTAGTCCCTTTTGACAGGAAGCTTTTTACTCCAAGCTATAATCACGGCGTGAGCCCCTTTTCAGGTTGTAATCTGTCACGCCAGGCGTTAGAGTTGTCAGTCAGGGTGCCACAAGCCGCAATCCCGAGGAAGTTTGACTATCCCGCGGTTGACATCTCTTTTGTCTAGACTCCGAGGTATTCTGGGCACGGGGAAGAAGTTCAAAGCCCGGGAACTTGGCGCAGCGGTTGTGGAGCATCTGGCTGGGCCCTGCAGCTACCCATAAGACCCGTGACTAGAAAACGGGAATTTTTTCTCGGAAAGACAAGCCATGCAGGTTCTGGGCGAAGATAGCCTTATAACTTAAGAGCATAAAAGGTGGGACATCGCTCAGAGAAGAACAGAGAAGAAAAACAAGAGTACTCGGGATTAATATAGATTGGCTATATAGCTACTATTTGTCCGTGTTATGCTCGTGGCGAGACTGTAAACCTCAACATCGTGCAAACGTCGTGGATCTGTCCCCGCGCTACCATGATCGAACCTTGTTATCTGGTCAGCAGTGCCAAAGCAGTAGTAGGGGCACTGACGGTGTCTGGATCCACAGCTTGGTCGACGCTGGCTTCGGTTGGATACCACCGTGTCATGGCTAGAACTGTGATGATGGGATACGCCACGACGGTCGCGATGACTGCCTGCCCTTCGCTCAACATCCATTTCCTGAGTGGCTATACTGTAGTCCCGCGGCGGGAGAGATTCAATAACGATAGAGAGAACAATGTCAAATTCCTAAGGAGCGCGGGCGAAAAACCCCCGGGGGAGGGGGGAGGGTGGATCATTTCTCAAGGATTTGAAGGACCTTTGATGTTGTCCAACCTGGCGCATACATACTACTTTCGAATCAAATCCTATCTTTTGTTATTTAAGCTTGCTGTAGACTCTGCCGCCTGCGAATTGGCGCCGTGACCATGCAAACAGAACAGATAGTAGAGCAGTATACTTCCGATCTGAACGAGCACAACAGCGAGGATTGCGGATGATTCGACCCAGGCCGGGTCTGTGCGGCTTTGAGTCTTTGACCTTCATTGCCCATGAATCCGAACCCGGAATTATATGAATATACAATCTGGCAACAGCATAGACGCTGCTAGTACATGCCAAGAAACCAGAAACCAGAAAGATCCACAGGATTACACGATACTTGTCTTTACCACCTGAAAATGGTCTGTCAACTTGCATGCGACCGCTTCGGAAAGAACCTAGAACAGCCTTGCGTCTCGTCAGGGTACCAAGTCTGTTGGCTAGTTGGCAGCCCAGCCGGGCTGGCATGATGCACGGCTTTCTTCCGCATGCGCTGCGAGTGGCGGACATTGAGGTTGACGCCGTACCGCGCTAGGGACTACCGAGATGGGAGCAAAGGAATGAAATAGTCCTGTGTAAGTGGTGGAGGAACAGCGCCTCTCTAACCTTGGTTAGGCCAGTGGACGCACGGAGCCCCGGAAAGTCCTTGGTAGAGTACACGCGGAACTGGGAGCCATAGCAGCATGCCATGGCAGCATGTCCTTCTTGGCCGTTGGATTGCGAAAATAGGTCGAACACGCGATACCGCAGAATGAAATTACCCTCCATTTTGATGGCAAGATTCTGCAAGCGCAGGCATGTCGAAAACACTATGGGTGAGAGACACTTTTCATACAAGCAAACGCCACTCACTGCGAAAGGAAAGATCAGCGCCTTCTTACCCTCGTGATCCATAGTGATGGGCTGCACAAAAAGCTCGCCGACCATCGCATTGACGTACTGTAAGCTTTCGATAGCAAAGTGGGAGCCCACATTGGTGAGTACGCCGTTGATCACATCTCGGTTGGTCACACAACACATTAGATCTCCACATGTGCAGCGCTCGTTATGCTAGTATCGGAGCTGAGCCCAGCCTGGCTCCACTGGGCCATTTGGCAGAAGCAGAGTTTCGCTAGGGAGACTTATTGGGTGACCATCGCCAAACGATGCCATTGGCGACAGAATACCTTCCCATATCCTGGTCACATCTGCCACGACAATGGGGCTGGCAACAGGAGCCTGTAGCAAATCGACGCAGCATATTAATCCTGCTGCTCTAATATCGCTGCACAAGTGTATTAAGGCCAATGTCGATTGTGTTATGAATGAACATGTTGGGGTCACATACTCATAGTTCGCCTCCTGCTCTGTCTCGGTGTCTGTCCCGGCATTCATCACGTAGTAAAGTTTAAGGTGGACGACAGGTGGAGGATCCAAGGCTCGTCTGTCGACGGAGGCATATCTGGAGTGCTAAGAGTGAGCATCGCAGTCCGTGGGACAGGAACCGAGACAACTAGAGCCAGATGGATTTAGCTCACTTTCGACCCACCTCAGTCTTTTGTACTTCAAGTAACTCTGCACGAAGAGTCACTTCATCCGAGTGACCTTCAAAAAAGCGAGGAAATACAGTACTATTGCCGCTGGCAGAAGGTCGATGTGATTCGTGAAGGCTATCCTCGCGGCAGAACGGGCCTCGGGCGTGCGATTCGTCCCTGAACATGATGACAATGCACTTCAAGCTATGACCTCAGCTTTCTGTCTCGTTGGGAATTCCCGATAAGTAGGGGCGTTGCGCCTTAGATTGCGGTCGAGGAGAGTCGAGGAGCTTGAGTGGATTTGGAATTCAGCTCCTCAGTACTTGTTCTGCAAAGACTCCGATACGACACACCGTTCAATGGATTTCAACACTTCAGCGCTGTGTTGGCCGCCAAGGTATGATAACAGCCAGGATGTAGCTGAATTTTGGTGACTTGAATTGGTCGCATGTGTCGTGAGGACGACGGATTCTGCGAAAACGACTGTGCCAGCGAGGGTTATAGCGCTTCTTGGGGGTCCAACAAGTCATGACTGCGTCTCTACGTCACCTGTGGCGCACTAAGAACCAGAAAGAAGCATAGAGAACTGTTTGGCAAAAGCAGGCGAGAGCAACGCGTGTGCAAATGCTCGAATGATATACGATGCGCCACACTAGAATACAGTTGATGGAAGGAGTCGCGGGCTATTGCACCAACGCCCCGGTCTCCGAGTCCGACCAGCCATCTACACTCGTCTGTGTATTTTTTTTCCGTTTCCGTTCTGTCTCGCGGACATTGAGGCGTACACCCCAACGCTGGAGTTGCTGTCGTGCAGGAATGAGTATCGATCGGCTTCATGGTGAGTAAAATCCATTCAAAAGGAGAACCCACCTTGGTCAGCTCAGTGGACGGAGGGAGCCCTGGGAAATCCTTGGTAGAGTATATGCGGAATGTATTACCATAGCATTGGGCTATTATCGGTATGTCATCTGTGCCAACTGGTTTTGAATTTAAATCGAAGACGCGGTATCGGAGGATGAAGTATCCCTCGAGCCGCACTGCAAGGTCCTAGGCGTGGAAAAAAGATTAGTCCAAAATCAGCGTTTGCCATGTCGCATGGATCAAGTATGGCACCGACCGTGAACGGAAACACCAGGACGCGCTCGCCCTCGTAATCGATTGCAATGGACTGCACGTATAGATCTCCCACCAAAGATTTAGTACACTTTGATGCCTCAGCGGCATCAGGCAGGTCTTCGTACGCATCCATACCAGAGCCGTTATATATCTGAACATATTTTTCGGGAGTTTGATTTTCACAGGTACACCTTTGCTCGCCCGTGTTCAGCTCCTCGCATACAGGGCAGACAGGTGTGTCCTGTTGCACTCCATCAAATGCCATCATGGGCACCATGTTCGGTACGTCTTCTGATGACGCTGATTGAGCTAAATGCGACTGCATTTCTTGTACATCTGCGAGCTCGAAATTGTTGACGGAGAACAGGTCGACGTGGCATATCAATCCTAGATTGTTGACCTCGCTATAGATGCAGGCATCCTCAATACAATATACCTGTGAGTGCATAGTACATCTCGACTTACTTGTAATCTAGCTCATGCTGTGACTCTCTGTTGGTCCCGGCACCACTTACGCGGTATAATCGCAGGAGGACGACAGGTGGGGGGTCCAGAGGCCGCCGATCAACTCGCGCGTATCTGCTCGCCATGAGTCTGAACGTCTGGGCGATGCGACTATTGGTACAATATCTGGCTTACTTTCTGCCAATCTTAGCGGACTGAATCTCCTTCAGTTCTGCCCGTACCCTGGTGCCCTCAAATGGACCCGTTGCGAAGTAATGCGAAGAACGGTCTGTATAAGGTTGGCTTGGACCGGACTCGTTCGGGGGCGTATAAAAGGTTCCTTCGAATGGCTGTCCTGCCATCTCGGCTTTCTCAACATTCATGGAGGTGATTATAGTCAAGTGGGAACTGGTATCTGTGATTCTAGTTGACTGCCAATGAGGGGGTGATAACAGTTGTCGTCCGAAGCACCATCCACAGCCATAATTCAAATGAGTTAAGTGGTAGTGCGACCGGATGGAATTAGGGTGACACAGCGCTCACACAGTGCGCCTCTAGAGTTCCAGAAAGCGAATATCGGGAGCTGAACTATTCAGGTAGCGGATTCACTGTGACACGTCTTGGCGGGTCTTGCGACCCAAATTGTGGCATGTGGTCCTCGCACGTCAGCTCAAAATTCAACTGATTCAGGAGATTATATTCACCGTTAGGAACGCCGTGTGGCTTGTGGACATTTATGGTACTTTGTGGCACCAAAGAATTGCGGCGGAAAAATTAGTTTCTCTTGCCTAATCAACTGGCTCAACTTGATTTCGCTGTCGTATTTCTGCTAACAGGGATCGTCTGGTCGCCACATGCATGCACTCGGCGGTCTTTGGAAGTTCTAGCGTCCAAATGCTCAAACGCGCTTTCGTGTATGTGTGCGAACTACTAAGCCCTAAACCACTTAGATACTCACAGAGAAGCCTCTGATGGGCTAGATCTTTCTGTGGGCCAGACCCAGTGAAGGATCCGGAGGGGAATCCCAGCCGGCCCAAGCGTTACCTCGTCACACCTAGAGCAGATCACGATCCGCCAGAATTGGATATTTAACAGCCAATATTTTTAGAGGTTCCATATTGATCAGGACTCGGGTGTATCGCTGGCCTTGATTGGTAGCGTTCCGGCGCCCGACATACATGCATTTAGGGTCAAGCTAAACCATAGTGAGTTATATATCAGAGTGAACTCGCAGGAGTTCAAACGTAGTTGACTATAACGCAGAATCTAGCGAGTCTCCACCAAGTGGAACAAGCGCCGGGGGCGCCCACAAATTGAGGTCAGGTAGAGCCTCGATTATTCCGCCAAATTTAATACACTCATAGTATTGGTCCAAGCAGAAAGCCATAGAATTCATATACAATACTATCATAGGGCCCAAGTGAGGCCAAAACGTTGCCTGAAAAAATAGGAGTAAGTGAATTCAGGGCTATAACTATTGCGTAATGATCATGATAGGTGGTGTTGATTTGTTATATCATATTCCTTCCAACAGGCTGGCTACCATCGACCAAGCGTCCCGTGTCGCCTGCCAACCCGGCCCGTCACCCTCATCCCAGAATACGCATTCCTCTAGATTCGGATAAATTCGCCGCAGAAATCGAGCAACGTCCCGAGCCAGGTGTCTGTCCAGTCGAGAATGCCCCACCTGCAGAACCTCCATCTGCACGTTACATGGAGGTTGAGGCCCCAGCTCCGGCACGTCCGCCGATGCATCGAAGGTAAGGCCGAGGCTTTGCAATTCTGGGCAGTGCGCACAAAGTGCAAGCAGACCTTCTAAAGTGACCTTGGAAGGCAGGCCCCAGCAAGATGTGGACCCCAGATCCAGCTCGCGGATATGAGGCCATGCCTCGGCCATCTCCGAAATGAGAGCATTATCCACCATCTCGAATGACATGCACCCATTCATCCATACATATTCCAATTGGTGGAACGAGAGCAGGGGACGGAAGGCGACAATATTGATGATATTATCCTCGTCTCCACCAGGAAAGTCGTCTTGGAAGGCGTATAACCGCTTCAAGGCCTTCATTGAAAAGTGCAACTCCATAGCCGTGAATACCTCTTGAACATCATGCGCATCAGGAGTTTCGCTGATATGAAAAACCATGATCTCGAGCGCAGTCGGTTGCAGTAACCGTATCATTTGGGTCGCGGTGCGTAGTTCATCGGCCCATAAGGTCATCTCGTGTAAGACAGGAAAGCGTCGAGGAATTGTAATGAGGGAATCGGCCTGCAGGGCTGGAGTATCAGGGGAAGTAAGCTCCAAAGCACGCAGCTCTGGTAAGGAGGCTAGGTGTCTGATAGCTGCACCTGTTAGGGGGATGCTTGTACTAGAGAATGTGCGAATATATTTCAGCTCGCATAGAAGGTGTGAGACTGTGAGAGAAAGAGACGGGGTGATCTGACGTCCACTAACTATCAGTCAGAACATCTGAAGATTCTATGATGTGGGCACTCACTTGCCGATCTCCAGGGTTTGTAGAAACGGTGATTTCTTGATCAATGCGTCAAATAACTTCTGGTCATTGGACTCATCGCGGATTTTCCCAGTGTGGTACAACGAGAAGGAAGACAGTTTGACCCCCACGAGCAAGTACACGTTTTCCAGATTTTCCTCCTCCTCCTCCGTTAAGTTGAGCTCCACCAGGTTTGGGAGCAGAATCTGTTTGATCTGAGTTGTCGCAGTGGTGCGCAGGAGGTCGTGGTCCACCATCGGGAAGCCAGCCGTCTGACTCCGCCCTAATTGCAAAGATCGTATCAGTGGACCATACACCTCTACTCTCCGGAGGTCTGTGGCAGAGGGTGGCCGCACTAGGTGCTATAAAAGCAGTAAGCAACCCAAGCACCGACGGCAGTGTGCTTTCGAGGCTCACTAGGGTCTTTACATTATGTGACAAACGCTCTTCCCAATGTTCCCCAGGCAAGCATTTCATGAGTGGCGCGAGGGAAAGCATATCTTTCCACAAGAGTGCCAAAGCCGGATCCCTAAAGGTTTTGCAAGTCAATGCAAGATGTCGCAATGTGCTGCCAGGCCTCTCGAGGGATTTTGCAATGTAGCTGAAGATGAGGGATTGAATTTCAGCGATCTGCAATGAGTGGTGCATGGTGGCGACACTGTATCAGGGTCACTCGGATTTCTTGTCATTTTGTACCTTCCAGTGAGATTTGGCGTTGAGAAGTAGCCGATAAGGCCGAGTTAGGTCAAGAAGTGAAATAGCTTGGTTTACGTCACCCGAGCTTAAGTCCTCATCTTATCGATCAGCGCAGAACCCGTGTCCAGGTGCTTCATATCGTGTGGTGTATCCGTCGGTGCCATACGAGGCGTACTGAGATTGACCAACAAAAAATAATGGGCGACGAACAAATAAAAGTACATTCCATAGAACACAAGGATAATGCGACAGACGTTGAGTTCTCCCTCCATTCCCGCAAACACTTTGGGATCTTCTCCCTTCAAGAATATTCTGATAATTGCAAAGTTTTCCCTATCACAGTGGTATAAGCTGCATGCTAGAACAATGAGATCGCGGTCGTCTGACGTACCAACGTTCGAGTAATGAGCTCGCTTCCTGTCCCCAAGCAATTCAATATCCCCACTGTCAAAGAATGAATACCCCGCTAATGCTTAGTCAGTGACATGTCGAGAGATTCCAATAGAGACTCACGCATAAACGCATCGTCAGTCTCGTGACCAGGCTCGTCGTCTGCATGACCATTGATAGGACGACCAGTCTTAGAATCACGCAAAACACCCGCATGGTCCACGAATGGTGCAGGGCGAGCATTTGCCTTCAGGTGGATCTCCACGAGGATGCGCTGAATGTCTTTCAGATAGCCCTGAAGGGTGTCCAGGAAGCGCTTGGTCTGTAGATGCTTCGAAGAAGCGACGCTATCGAAATTCGTAGTCAATCGAAGGTGTAGCAGTGAGACCGGGCCGAGCCACCCACATCGAAATGCCATCCTCTTTGATGATATACCCGATACCATAACCGTCGGCTGCTACAGGGCCAAATCCGAACAAGCTAGAAACACAACTTGACATCAGCACGAAGGAGTGACAACATAATAAAATTCCCTGACCGAAGAGCAGGATTCCCGCAGTTTGATGTTGACAGGATTGAGGTGGAGAGCAAGGCCCAGCCTGGGTCTGTGAAGATCTCTGGCATTCGCTTTACCGCCGCCAGTGACTCGGGGGTAATCGGATCGTCAGGTTTAGGGTTGAGGTTTCCGGCAATCTCGCGCTGGAGGAGGCATTGTAGAGCATATAGGTGTCGGTCCTGCCCAAGGCCCTTACTACATTCCCTAGTGAGGGTAGTGTGGCGTTCGCAGGCTTTGCGCAGGGCGTGAACCTTGTCAGCTGGGGAAGCTTCTGAGAAGAACGTCTGACGCAGTCATAGCTTATCAGAGGTAGGCGAAAAAGCAATCACAATCATGTACTGACCTTGGTGAAATTGACACTCTCAGGTTGCACGGTCCTAATTGCCTCCGTTCTGCCGTGCAAGAACGCCTTCGTCATAGCGGGTTCGTATGTGCACTCCACTCTTCCATATAAACCAAAGTAGGCCGCCTGGAACGCCATTTGCACAAATGCATCGGGGCTGAACCCATGGCTCGTGATGAAATTCTTCCCGTAAACTTTGAACTCCAAAGCCTGGCAGTCATTCTGGCAAATGAGGTCGCTGAGACGTGTCTCAGCGAAGCGGATCCCCACCCGCAGCTCCGGCGTCAAAGTCCACTCAAGCTTCTTAGGAAGAGTGTCAATGAGGGACACAGATGGCGTGGACTTGTGCCTCGCGCCAGTGGCCGTTCCGCGAGGAGGCTTGTATGACTTGGCGTATGGAGAAAGAGGTGCGTGGAAAAGAGTTGGGGCCGAGGGGTTGATCGCCCGTGCGAGCAGCATGAGTCCTTCGGTGAAAACGTCTGCCGCAAATCTGCAGCAAATGGTGTCATCAGTTTTCGGCAAAGCATTACATGGTATCACAGACCTCAAAACAGTATGTCCATCAACACCTGTGTGCTCAAAGTTGATCCCTGCTGCTCCATCTCCACAAACGATAATCTGCAGCTTGTCGTACCATCGGTTGGTACATGTCCCCACTTGTACACCAGCCTGAAGGTCATAAGTCCCGCATAAGAAGTTACCGCATAGCTCCGCGAGGTCAGCAGGGACCGCATCGTCGAGGCACACTACAAACAGGGCGTCATCCACGATTTGCAAGCATGACGCGTTGTGATGGTCTTTGGAGAGGCTGGTACGAAGAGAGGACCAGGTCTTGCGGTTCTCGGTGGACAGTACACCGATAGCACCGCGCGCTACCTCTGTGACGGGGGTCTTGTCCGCATCTTGAATGATGGCTTGCAAATTACGAAGAACTTCTCGTTCGGTCAACAGAGGCTTGTTCTCGTCATCGAGAGCGTCAAACCAGTCTGCGATGTTGTTAGTGAGAAGATAGTAGCGAAGAAAACATAATCCTACAAAATTGACCACGACGAAGGACGACGACGTGCTGCGCATCAACTTTCGTTTGCATCTTACAACCCCTCTGCCTCAGGGTCAGTTTGTTATTTACGCAGAGCCGTGGAGTGCAGGCTTACATTTGTTGGGATACGGGCAGTGCCAAAGAGTCTGGTGTACTGATCCATGTCAAGAGGTGTGCCTCTAATCGTGTCTGGTTCGAGTATGCCTGCCCGTAGGTCATGGATGAACCCAAGGGATGAGACTATGAGTGCCGCAGCACGGGGAAGTTGCTGGCCACGGTCAGGAGTAGGGTCGTTTCTTATGTTGCTATATGAGAAACCAAAAATTGCGGGAGAACTTGAAGACTCACTCCAAAATGAAAAAGGGATTCAAGGCGAGAACAACCGGATCGCTGTGGGACAAGTACGATTCGTACCTACAGAGTAATCAGGATTAGAACACAATTTTGGTACGTGATCACAGACCAAAAATCCTCGATATAACTATGCCACAATTAGCGAAATTGGGGAGAGGATGCGTATGAATACTCACCTGTCTTTCGTGGCCGCCCATTCCTGCAGCTTCTTCTGGATCGCGGGGCCTTCTTTATCTAAAAAGCTTTGAACTGCCTTCTTTGTTTGGGTATGTTCCTCCTCGTCTTGTAACCCTTGCAGCGCAGCCAAGTACCGCTTGCATGTATCCTCCAATGGTGGCACAGGAAGCTTCGGAAGCTTGCCTTGCGACGAGAAGGTTCGATTGGTCTCTGGATTCACCTGGAACTTGGAGACTGTGGTCGCCATTTCTCAGCGCCTGGTAATGGCTGATCGTAATGTGGGGGAGATGAAGAGAATGCGGGGGTCCGGGGGATCGAGCATGTTATATCCTGGTGATCGGCTCGAAATGGATGTGCCATCGACGCCGAGAGGGCCCAAATATCAACACCACTATGCCGTGCGCTTAAACTCCGCTTCCAAGTTCCATCCTTCACCCTCGCCGCCGCGACCAGGCTTTGTTCCATGGATTCTTCTACGACCTTGCGGTGATTGTGGATGCAGATACTTGAATTCAATTGATTGCCTTGCAGCTGATCATGTTCAAGTTCCGATCTCCCGCATTTCATCCAATTGGCCAATCAGAATCTGCAACGAAACTTCAAATCATCGATGAGGTTGCGATTCCGACGATGGCAATATGGCATTCGAGAATTTAAATATGTGCCCGTGCCTTGATGTTGTCGTGCCGAGGCTTGACCGTGCCCGAAATTCGAACCTGAAAAGCGTCTCCTCAAGACAGATATGAACCTTCAACACCGAATAGCTTGTCAGGCTCCTCTCTTCAACGACTACCGGATAATGTTGTTGTGTTGGCAATTGATCCTCGCACTGTGACTCCAGTACGACCTCTGCTTTCCACGGCACTGACTGCATGCGCATTTGCGAGGCTGGTTTGCTAAACTTGGTGCCACCGAGGACATTCTATATAGCAGAAAACTACGCTCCCATGCAAACCTCATCATCCTGGCCCCCTTGTGGCCATCCAATTGAAAGCCTAATGTTCCTACCCCTTTGATCAATTGGACATCGCGCAAAACCTGAGCGTATACCATGTATGAGACAGCCCTTGTTCTGACGGTAGCCCCGCGATATTCATGAATTCCGGCCCTCCCTTAGCACCAAGACAACCAAATAAACAGCGCTGGCATGTACAGAAGCTGTGCTGGGTCGGGCGTGGCACGATCTGGACTCTGGACGAAGACGTTAACTTGAAGCTGGGCTCTGCTGGGCTACTGTGCGCGAATCAATGCACCTTTCACCGCGCGCCATTTGTCTCAGTGAGCCGACAATCTCTTGCTATATAATCACTACGCAATCACCGGCAATAGTATCTATTACGCGCGGACTCATAATATTGAGCCGCATTACTGGGAGGAGAGGTCCGAGTAAATAGATGTAGCTACAGCTTGAGGGCACCGTACATGGTTCCGCAGGGGATCATCAGGGAGGGGTTTTGCCATGTCGTTTTTCACGCGTGATTCTATAATTAGCTAAAGAGGTTATTCCAGCAACCCTGCTTGACCTTGAAGTTCGAAGCTTCAATCTGTTGCCTTGTCCGAGTCGCTCAGCGGCCAGCAATCTCTGCGCCACCACCACCGGCCCGAAAAACCCGGCCCTCTGCACCGCCACTATTGACGCTTGTGACTGCACCTCTTGAGTCTGCTACATCGATGAGCAGGTCTGCGTCTCCGTTGCCCAATCATTCACAGATCCAGGGCGGCTCTTCAACGTCAAACATTCTCTCCGGATCCTGCATACTAGCTACTTCCGTGAAGAGATCATGGCAAGAGGGAGACCAGGATAGTCGCGAGGAAGAGGCAATATCGACACATGATTCTTCCGGTCCTAGCAAAAGGGCTCGTTATGACGAAGACGTGATTTGTAACTCGGAGGGCTCTGATGACAACGTTCCTGTTGACCAGCACTTGAAAGTCCTATCTAAGACGCCTGAACGGGATGCGACTTACTACCTGCCGGATGGGAGCTGCGTGTTGCTGGTGGAGAATACTCTATTTAACGTGCGTTTGGCTCAAATGTATATGAGTACGAGTTGACTTGGATTTATGCAGGTCCATCGAACTATCCTATCTAAGGATGCGTCATCGTTTAGAGACATGTTTTCGCTTCCACAAGCTCTCACCTCTGATTCCTTCCCCTCTGATGGCGCTTCCGATGTCAATCCAATCGTGCTGACAGGCGACACCCCTGCGCAATTTCGCAACTTTCTATGGGCCCTCTACGCCATGCCTCATGAGCTTATGGTTGTGCATACTCCTCGTGCAGATTTAGTGCAGTTGATGGATATCGCTGAGACATCCCACAAGTACTCTTTCAAGAGCTTGGAGACCTGGAGCCTGGATGCGCTTCAAGAATTCATTAGTCGCAAACCGTCACCGCTTCTCAGCCCTGTTCCCGCCACTTCATACACATTCTCTCCGTTCAGATCTATGGCGCATAACTGCGCTATGAAGCCAACAAAGCCTAATGCGCAGGAAGCGCAGGAAGGCGCGATGAGAGTGACCAAGCTTGTCCGGCTTGCACAGCTATGCGGGCACGACCGGTTGCTAGTCACGATGATCAACGTTCTGAGGCAGTTAATGCTGTTGAACTTGCATTATGCATACTTAGCGATGACCCTCGCGGACGAATTGGACCTTAAGACGCTGAGAGGATCAGCGTATCTTGAGGTTCTTAGCAAGACCACGGTTGTCCCACAATGCATGGGGCTGGCTTGGGTTGCAGTGGGGGGAAAGAAGGACATCCGGGGCGCAGATTCGGCGGATCTGCCCGTGGCTAAGGAGGAACAGGAGGACGAAGAAGATATGCCCCTGCTCACGTCCTCGCAGCGCCTACGTTTACTTTCCGGGTACTATTGCCTGACGAACGCCTGGGATCATCTCCGTACCCATCCACCTTCGTTCGAGCACGCGCCGACGTGCGGAGCGACGTGGAACCAACCTGGCTGCACGCAGTCCTGGGTGGACTTTTGGAAGGAGAAGACCAGAGGCGAGGGTGTAGTTGGGCTGGGCTTGTCGGATGTGCTGGGCAGGCTGAGGGCCGTGCAGAAAGAGTTCGATCGATGGGGGAGTGCGACCTATATGCACCACGACTGTCGCATGAGTGCAAGAAGAGGACTGGTGGAGTGTATCAGAAGGATAGAGGACAGCTTGCCTAGTTACTTTGAGTAGACAAATCACATATGTATAGTAGGAGTCCACACATTTTGAGAGAATTTATGTCATCAATTTCTGGAAACTTATGGCTATGGATATTCTTGAAAGAGAATAGCTTTACCAACGAGTTTTTCCTCGCCCCTTCATAGCCCCTGTTCGCATAGCAGGCGTGCTCTTGTGGCTTGCCCCTTCGATGTTGGTAGCAGGGCCACGATTCCACGGCCCCATAGTGACTGTACTGGCTGTAGTGGAACCACATGTTGTGCCGTGATCGGGGTGTATCGGAGTTGCAAGAGGGAGCAGCGCAGAGCTGACAGACATCATGCTCCGCATAAGAGCGTCGATGTCGCTAGATTCAGGTTGAGCTGCAAGCGCTGCTTGGGAGCCACGCAGCAGGGTTTGTTCGAAAAGTTCATCATCCTCGAGGAGATGCACTTGATATCGTAAGGATCTCATTATCTGCTCGTGAATTTCTGGACTGCTTGTAAATAACAATAGATTGGAATGATGATGACGACGTACGTTGGTCTTCGGCTGGAGTTCTTGCCCCCATGTCTTTAGCTATGAGAGGCTCTACGCCCCAGCCTGCCTTTTCTCGATCCTTGACTGCCCATGTGCCTTCATCTGCTGGCCCAGAGCTTTCTCCCTGCCATTCTCTAACAAATTCACGTCCTAGCCTAAGCTTTTCGTGCCATTTATTCTCGAAAGCCACCTGGGAGATCTCAGTTTCATCGTCCGATGGAGAAGTAGTATCCGGTGGGTAAATCGTTCCAAGTGATGATGCTGGAGAGGCTGCACGGATAACAGGGGGGGCATATGTCGGTGAATGTAGATGAGCGTGTGGCATCGGGACAATGCGCGTAACGCATGATCGCGGTCGAAACGCGACGCGTCTTGTTGTGACAGCGTTACATCCTTGTTGATTCCCTTAATTGGCTTGCCCCTCTGGGCTGCATCGACGCGTTTCGCGAGCGTCATTGCGTCTAATATTGTAGAAATATTTGGGCAGCTTCTCAGATAATATCTGTTGCCCTTAAATTTATTTACTGGTCGGCGCAGCGTGAGCGAGTGCTGAGAAATCATTGTGAAAAGTAGTTGATGGGCCACGCGGCATCAGTGAGTCGCGATATAAAAATGCTCTCTGGTTTGAGTCCGTTCCTTGCCTTCCTCCCTCTACCTCCCTCTCCTCCTTCCTCATTACCAAACTCGCCGTCTACCCCAGCGGTTTAGCTTGCGATGGCATACGTATTCAAACGAGGTCAGTCCTCTGGCTTTATCGAATCGATTCTATCTTTGTCATCGTGGTTGCGATGGAGCCCCTTGCTGATGAATATATCTACTTTCTAGATGGGTATGTGGGCGCGTCCTAATGCGCGTGAAAGCATTTAATTAACGTGCCGATGATCTCTCAGGCGCAAGGAACGCGTTCAGTTCGATAAAGTACGCGTGTCGCTTTGATTGCGCAGGGCGTTACGCTAACCGCCTAACACAGATCACTGCACGGATTAACAAGCTTTGTTACGGCCTGGACCTCGATTTTGTAGACCCCATCGAGTGCGTACATCATTCATACTCGCTTCTCCTCACCGAACCTGGCATTAGGGTCACACAAAAGGTTATCGCCGGTGTATATCAAGGGGTGACAACCGTCGAGCTTGATGTACGTTTTCCGTTTTCAACGTGCGCATGTGTTTCCTAACGTTGCTTCAGAGTCTCGCGTCAGAAACCGCTGCATATCTTACCACAAAACACCCGGACTATGCCGTGCTCGCTGCCCGTATTGCCATATCTAACTTGCATAAGGAAACCAAGAAAAGCTTCTCGCAATGTATCAAAGATCTCTACACCTACGGTTCGTGATGCCTGTTGCTCGACTGATCTAATCTAATGATTTGCATTGTAGTCAACCCCAAGAACGGCCGGGCTGCAGGCATGATCTCCAAAGAGACATACGACGTCGTGATGGCGCACGCCGAGACTCTTGACTCGGCGATAATTTACGACCGTGACTTCCAATACACATAGTATGCCTAGTTTCTTTGCTTAATCCGGCCCATCCTTACCTTATGTGCCAGCTTTGGTTTCAAGACCTTAGAACGGTCCTACCTCCTTCGCATTAATGGACGTGTGGCTGAGCGCCCCCAACATCTGCTCATGCGTGTTGCTGTTGGTATCCACGGCTCCGATATCGAGCATGTCCTCGAGACATATAACCTCATGTCTGAACGTTACTTCACGCACGCGTCGCCCACGCTTTTCAATGCCGGTACACCTCATCCGCAAATGTCCAGCTGCTTCCTCGTAGCCATGAAAGATGACAGCATTGAGGGAATCTATGATACACTCAAGAGCTGTGCCATGATCAGCAAGACCGCTGGTGGGATTGGGTTGAGCATCCATAATATTCGTGCTACTGGGTAAGTTATCCATTTGTATGATGGTTCGTCGCTAATGTGTCTGCAGTTCATATATTGCCGGTACTAACGGCTACTCCAATGGCATCGTACCCATGCTTCGTGCATATGACGCCACGGCTCGTTACGTTGACCAGGGAGGTAACAAGCGCCCTGGTGCATTCGCCATTTACTTGGAGCCGTGGCACGATGACATCTTCGACTTCATTGACTTGAGGAAGAACCACGGAAAGGAGGAGGCCCGCGCGCGTGATCTATTCTATGCCTTGTGGATCCCGGACCTCTTGTGCGTCTCGTATCCTGGCTTTCGACTAGTTTGAATTTCTGACACTTTTCCAGCATGAAGCGCGTCGAAGCTAACGGAGAATGGTCTTTGTTCTGTCCGAACGAGGCACCAGGAATGGCAGATTGCCACGGTGCCGAGTTCGAGGCCCTGTACGAGAAGTACGAGAAGGAGGGTAGAGCCCGAAGGACTATCCCGGCGCAGAAGTTGTGGTATGCGATCTTGGAGGCACAGGTTGAGACCGGAGGGCCTTTCATGCTGTACAAGGATGCGGCCAATGGTCAGTGAACCTTTTCCAACAGCCGGGTGCATTGCTCACGATTATGCAACAGGCAAATCCAACCAGAAGAACCTCGGTACAATCAAATCTTCCAACCTGTGCACGGAGATCATCGAGTATTCTGCTCCCGACGAGACCGCCGTGTGCAACCTTGCTTCACTCGCTCTCCCCTCTTTCATCGTCGATGGCAAATATGACTTCCAAAAGCTGCACGACGTGTCCAAGGTTCTTGCATTCAACTTGAATCGCATCATCGACGCCA
Source organism: Athelia sp. TMB (assembly GCA_014898675.1). Lineage (NCBI taxonomy): Eukaryota > Fungi > Basidiomycota > Agaricomycetes > Atheliales > Atheliaceae > Athelia > Athelia sp. TMB. The sequence goes on from JACXVL010000066.1 coordinate 171,564, forward strand.
ACTACTACCCGACCCCTGAGGGGCGCAACTCGAACATGCGCCACAGACCCATTGGTCTTGGTGTTCAAGGCCTTGCCGACGCCTTCATGGCATTGCGCATGCCCTTCGAATCTCCGGAGGCCAAGCAGCTTAACATCCAGATCTTCGAGACAATCTACCACGGTGCTCTCGAGGCCTCTTGTGAGCAAGCTGCCAAAGACGGTCCTTATTCGACATGGATGGGAAGCCCCGCGCAGCAAGGGCAGCTGCAATTTGATCTGTGGGGTGTTACACCTACTGATCTGTGGGACTGGAGGACACTCAAGGCCAAGATCGCCGAGCACGGTCTGAGAAACTCATTGCTCTGCGCACCAATGCCCACCGCATCAACTAGTCAGATTCTGGGCAACAACGAGTGCTTCGAGCCATACACCAGCAACATCTACACCAGGCGTGTGCTTGCCGGAGAGTTCCAAATCGTTTGCCCCTGGTTACTTCGCGAGCTCGTCGACCTCGGTCTCTGGGACGACCAGATGAAGAACATGATCATCGCACACAATGGGTCTATCCAGAACATTCCCAACATTCCCGACGACGTCAAGGCGATCTACAAGACCGTTTGGGAGATCTCGCAGAAGAAGGTCATTGACCTCGCGGCGGATCGCGGTGCCTTCATTTGCCAGTCGCAGTCTCTTAATGTTCATCTGCAGGCGCCAACTATGGGCCAGTTGACGAGCATGCACTTCTACGGCTGGAAGAAGGGTCTCAAGACAGGCATGTACTACCTGCGGACCAAGCCTGCTGCGCAGGCAATTCAGTTCACCGTTGATCAGAGCATCCTCAAGCAGGCCAAGACGGCGAACACCAAGGCGTCAGCCAAGGCCGCGCTGGACAGGCAGGGGCGTGCAAGCAGTACTGCCGTCGCCCCTCCCTCGCCATCTCCTCAGCCTCCCCGCACGAATGGTGCATCTGCTCTCCCTGTTAAGCAAGAGCCTCTCACACCTGCGCTCACTGGCGAGTCATCTGCTGTTGCAGCCCCCGCTGCAGCCGCTTCGGCCTCGCCACCAGCCAGTACCAGTACCCTGGAGAATGCAACGGCTGCTCTCAGCCTGGACCCCAAGATGCAAGCCGCTGCTGATGCCGACCCCGAGTTTGCGGCTGCTCTGCAGAGACAGCGGGATCGTGAGTTGGAGGAAGCGAAGATGCTCTGTTCGATTGAGAACAAAGACGCGTGCTTGATGTGCTCTGGCTAAACACATCCTCATTTGTATCTTTTGTGTATTCATCTGTGCTGTTTCGCTATCGTACCACTATATCCTCGTATTATGTTTCTCCATGTGTCATCTACCTACTTTTTATTGTACTACCATATATCACCAGTGTTGCAACTTATAGAGTTGAATGTTTGACCGATATCAATACGGATGACCAACAGAGAGAATGACCGTCTGAGGTCGAAAGGTATTTAAAACCTGGCTGTTGCTTCACGTTGTAACCAATAAGGGGTGCTTCCATCTCAATGGGTTTCATGTCGCTCCTGTATCAATCCTACTCGGAAGCGTTCACTGCCTATATCATTGTTCTCTAATTTCTCTAATCGTAGGAAATCGGCATAAAGTCTGGAAAGTCTGGCCAACTGGAGCCCTGGACGTTCTCAACCCCCCGAATATCTGCTCTATTCCCAAGAATAACTCTGACCTCCGCAAGATCTCCTACTGAAAACGATGAACCCTTCAAGATATATACGCGCAACTGAAGCATCTCGCCACGATGTGTGCAGACCCTCGTTCTTGATCGAATCATCGCGGTAAATGCCATAGGATCGATGATAAGCTGACCGTGCAGGGTAAGCTTGCGTAGATTGGGAAGCAGGACTTGGCCACCAAGTTCACTGGGAAGGAACTGGGTGTACAGATTCCCAAACATGATTGATCTATGGTAGCAATTGAGCTCTACCAGGTTGGGTACGGCCTTAATGATGAAGTAAAAGTCCTCCTGGGACATGACACCAACCCCAAGAACCAACCGTTGCAGTTGGGGTGATGCAGACAGGAACGATGTAAGCGGTCGGGATTCAACCGCTTCCCAGATCAAATTCAATCGCAGGTTGGATAGAAAGGGCAGCTCCGTCCTTTCGAAGAAATCTTCGAAGCCGCGTTGGACATTTGCGTCTTCTTCATCTTCAGGTGGCTCCGTATCGAGGTAAAGGCTTAGGTCAAGAGACCGAAGGTGATGAGTCACGCGGTCCGAATCCTTCAGCTCCGGTTGTCTGCCATATAATGTCACAGTGAAATCGGCGCATCGGACGAGGTATGGGCAGCGTCGCAACAGCTGCATGCAGCCTGGGATGCTAGCACTAATACCGTCCAATTGTTCGATCTGATGCAGCGGAAGCTTAATAATAGGCCCCTCGTCCATGTTGCACAGATGTTCGCTGAGAACGACGTGCCGCAGAGCAGGGGAGGCAGCAAACATGTTCGTAAATTGTTGCCAATCTTCCTGCGATACGGACCACCTGGGCCAGTGGTGTTCTTCTATGGTCAACTTTTCAAGTAACAATGGCACTTGCCCACCCACTGTCTTCCCTATTCTCGCCAGGAGGCCGCGGGGGCCAGCTATGTTGAAATAATGCCACCGTGCCACTGAAGCAACAAGAGCGTCAACGAGTGTCTGACATGCCTCTTGGTCGTCAGCACTGACATGTCCTCTTTCTTGGACTAGAGAGACAGAAATCCGGAGGGGAGATGTCCCGGATTGTAGGGTGTATAGGCGGACTAATTCACCAGCGTCAAGGAACCTGTACCTTGGCCCACGCAACGTGATACGGATATGGCTCCAAAGAGCTGGATTTGAAAGTGTGACTGTTCGCCAGCGCTTGCACACACTCCCAAGAAAGAGGGGCCCTGGGGACAGCATTTGATGATCACAATTAGCCCCCGCTACCCCGAATGCCTTGAATATTTCAGTCCAGACATCGTCCGACACCGACGGGATTGGACGGACTATACGCCTTGAGTGTGCAGGTTCGTCATTGGCCTCCATGTCCCTCGCTGGAAGACAGAGATCAGTTTTAGAGTAAATGCTCTTCTAGTTATGAAAATGTCACATACATTGAGGGGTGTGCAGACGCGATGCGGTGGGTGCTGCGACGCAAGAAACGGTGCTTACCTGAGTATGCTGGCTTATATCGATCTCAGGTCTGTATCACAGAAACTTCTCATGGAAACAAGTCATTACGCATGCAAAAGAAACTGAGAAGTACATACCAGGGCCTTCGGGCCGTGAGAACATCCTACTGGAACTATTAGTGCCGAATTCAGGAAACCAACTGGAAACCAAGCTCAGGCTGTCCGGACTCCGAACGGCGAAAACCATATAAATACAGCACGATAATTGCCAGGATGGTCACTCAATGGCGATGTCCCTTCACCACGCTCTGACCGCTACTCCAGTATCCCTCTTGGCTTATGCTCATGAGGCCAAAGCATCTTCCTTCACCTCTTGTGACGACCTTCACTATTGCCGATCAACAACTCAGATAGTTTACAGTTGTCTCGCAACAGTCCTTGGCTGCGTCTGGATCGCCGTGCACCCCAATATGCCTCTTATCGCTGATCCCGCGCACCACTGGTTCTATAGATGGCTATTCGTCTGGGTGCCTAATCAATTGGTTGCAGTGTTCACTACATCCATTGCTCTGATCATGCCGGAGATATTGCTTGGGTACTCAGCTGCACAATGGGCATTCAGTCATGATGTTGCAGTTGCGCTCGAGGAGGCATCACAAAATGGATCTGCGAGCGCTTTTGCAAAGAAAAATCGACGTGAGATAGCCATCCTATATGCATTGCAAGGAAAGACTAATGATGCTCAGCGCAGACTGGTCGAGAACGCATGCTTTCTTCATAATCATGGGAGGCTTCCAAGCTTTTGATGAGGATTCGCCCCACCATATATTGTCCGTAATCGAGGTTATCGATCTCATAAAGGACGGCACACTCATAGCCCCTTTGGAGGACGAAATCTGGGCGCTCAGTAAAGCAGGATATTTTTCCAAATTCTGTGCGCTCTTTCAAACAACCTGGTTTGTTGCGCAGTGCGTGGCAAGGGGGCTTCAACACTTGCCGCTAGCACAATTGGAAGTCACAACATTGGCCTACACCACGATGACAGCGGGAATGTATTTCTTCTGGTGGAACAAACCCCTTAGGGTTGACCGCCCATTCCGCGTTCAATGGCAAGACAATGGTAAGTGCTCATAAAACAAACGGGGGAACGGCATGAATAACGCTCTTACACAATCAGCACTCTTAAATTTACCCCATGATGGTATGTTCGCCAGTTTATATCTTTCTCACCTTATACAATTTCTATAGGGCTAGCCTCGCCTCCCTCAGCGCCTGCTAATCAAACTAATTCGAGTCCCTCATCCGGCACCCCAGCACCTATAGAGTTGCAATCTCGTTCGTGCCTTTTCTTCAATCATAGTACAAAATCTCACCGCTAGACCTGTCTTGAAGGCAACTCATCCGGGATCAGCCTTTCATCTGTCGATTCCAACATTCACGAACGTACAGCACTATCGGAGGGACCTTCATCCATCCATTCTACACCGACAGACATAGCAGCACGACATCAAATTCCGCGTATGGCCATTGCTCGAGCTCGACGTTACATTGCTCACTCGATGGGGTTTGGCTCCGCGAACTTAGGGACTATCCCTGTCCGGACTGAATTCAGTGCCTTTCTCACCATTTTCGTAGCGACGGCGTTTGGCGCCATGCATTTGCTTGCAATCGAAGCCAAATTTCCATCCTCGCGCGATCAGCATATTTGGAAATTTAGCGCGATGCTTATAACCATTGTCCCAGCAATGCTGTTTATTCCGAGTCTTTTCATTGGCTTGATTGTTGGACTGTCACAGTGGCTGTTACCTCAGCGCTTTTCCCAGAAAACAAGTATTGGAGCTCTCAGGGCGAAGGTGGGGATGATCGTGTCGGCCGCTATACACCCAGAAAGATTAGATCGTGTCGCGCATAATATGAAACGCTTCTGGGATACGCATCGGTTGGTTGTTATTCTCATGGCTTGCCCTGCTTTGATTGTAGGATCGGCAGTTTCCGCGGTTTTGCTATTCACAACATATGGTTATATGGCGTCGAGGTTTGCCACACTAGTCCTTTGTTTTACTAGTTTAAAGCATCTGCCAGAAGCGGTCTACCACACGGTTTCGTGGACTACATTCCTCCCTCACCTATGATATGTACTTAGTCCCATTTGATCCTCAATAATTACCGCGGATCGCTAGGAATATTGCTCACTTCGTCTATACTATCGTAATATTTGCGTTGTGTTTCTACAATCTCTGCAACCACTTGCTGTAACAGAAGAATTAAGAAGATGTTGCATTATACAAATCCTACATTCCGCGAGTGCTCATAAGGTTAGTGGCTGAGAGATTTGCGACGTGGTACAAGTTACATTCGGCTTGATCAATTATTGGCGTGGCGCAGAGCTGGAGTAAAATTTGAGAGGGAGGTCCTCGCCAATGGTTTGTACAAGATTGGCAGACCAGATTACAGTATGCGTTCATACAAAGTTTCCAAAATACCACCCACCCACTATGAGTACAAGTAATTTCATTGGAACGTATATGTACACATCCAATAATCAAGCGACATCTGCAAAATAGTCCGCTAATCCTTCCTGAATCTCCTTCACCTTCTCCCCCGTGACTGTCAACGCATTCTGCTTGCAATACGGCATCCCATCCAACAGCCCTTGGGTCGGGATAGTTCCATCCACCAGCGCCCTGATTGTGCTCTCCGCGAGCATCATCTTCCCAAGCACGTCCGCATATTGCAAGCTCACGGGCATCTGCTTCCCCATATCCAGCACGCTCTTCCACAGCGCGCCCCATGCCTGATTGCACCGCACCGTCGCGCCGCCCGTGCATCTCGTGCTGTGGCTCATCGCCGGCGGCTCGCCTGGGAGACGCTCCCACAGCTTGCTGAGCGCGTAGTGCCCCGAGAGCAGGCGCACACGCTGCGCGCGCGTGAGCAGGGGGTCCGCCGCCCACGCGTCGCGCCCCTTGAGGAGCATGGAATAGTACGACATGCCCAGGAGATGTGGGAGCTGCAGGCGCTCAGAGAGGCTGAGCGCGAGCGCGACGTCGCGGCCCTCCCCGAGGAGCCGCTTCCACTTCGCGAGCGCGGCGTCGAGCAGCTCGCGCTGCTCGCACAGCGCGGCGAGCTCGGTGATTTGGGCGAGTGAGGGTCCTTTGTTCTGCCCGCTGCCCTCAACGTCGTCGAGCGGCGAGGGGATGGTGTTCTTGTACGCGGTGGTGAGGGCGGCAAGGGCCCACGTCTCGATTGAGCGGAATTGATACTTGTGGGTTATTCGCGATAGATGAAAGAGTTGGAGCATGTTGGCTTGTGGGGTAAGTGCCACCATCAGTTCGTGGGGCCTATTGGTGCCGTCAATGAAAGGTTCGGGCGAGAAGCAAACTGCAAGGCTTACAGTGCATACAAGGCCCAGAGGAGCGCACGAAACTCGTCTGCTGTGTCGCCCTGCAGTCGAATGGGGTTGTCATCACTCTCGCCCTCAGGTCCGATAGACGCGCCGGTGCTGCTGGTAGTGTGTGCGCGAAGGTCGAGATCGAGAGAGAACATGCTGTCAAAAGTGGATTTGTCTTTTGTCAAGGTAGATCTGCATTCAAGTCGAATGAGTTGCGTTCTGAGTTCCATGGTATGCCCTGAGTCTCACCTATGCACCTAATTCAGAGTCTACATTGTCAGATTATGCGCGAGGAGGATTTGTGTCCAGTGCGCTCACCTTAAACAGCGTGCTCTCGACCAGCAGAACCGTGTTTCCATCCTACCGCTATTCCATCAGTCCCCACTTTACTCCTCCCCATTTATGAATCGCTCACTGAAATGTAATAGTCGTAATCTCTCGCAGGGATAGGTATAGAGAGCTGAAGCTGCAGCTTCGGTGTAATAGGACTCGATGAGCCAGGTTGCATGAAGGAACCAGCGGTAGCGGTCGAGAGGTAAGATGGCGCCGTATTGATAGTCGACGTAGGATGCCCGGGTGCACTGGTGGTGGCCATGGCTATATCACCGAACGATAGGTGATGCGGGCGGCCGTCAGTGTCAGTAGTTGGTCGCAGTAACTGGAGAAGTCTCAGACGGCGGGCCGAGCCGAGCCGCACTGCTTTCCACCCACGTGGAGCATCCAGCTAGGTTTGGATGACCATCTTGAAGCATCTTGATGTCAAATACAACCGCTGTCATACTTGGCTCGCCATCTACTCCTTCCACCACCTCTGCTGCATTTCGCCCTCATCGGCCAGAAACCATGTCGAACAGCAATGCAGAACATAAGACTCAGCTGGCTTCTGTGGCTAGATATATCAACGTAAGTGTCAAATCTTAGGTGCAACACGCCGACTCAAACTTCCTCCAAGTCGAAGACCTGCAAGGATATTGTGCTCATGGTATGTGTTATATTCTTCATTTTCACAAGTAGCTGATGATTACCACGCAACTGGCAGCTTGGCGCTGGTCAGTTCTTGCTTCGTGGTGCAGGTCGAACGATTAGCTGACGATTTTGCAGGTATCAGCACCTCCGCCGGCATCCCCGATTTCAGATCGCCAGAGACAGGTGCATACATCGATTCTCTCTTCTATTTATCATGAGCTGAGAACAGAAAAAGGATTGTATGTCAGTGAAAATACTTGTTCGGACTGCACCGGCCTTGGTTTGAGGATCGGACACTGATGTTGATAACAGGCCAACCTGGCACGTCTGAATCTTCCCTTCCCCGAAGCTGTCTTCGAGATCAACTTCTTCCGCAGGAATCCAATACCATGTACGCAAACTTCTCTTCGTACCTAGCGCTATGGACTTATCCACTTGTATAAGTTTACACACTCGCCAAAGAGATGCAGCCCTCCCAGTTCCGGCCAACGTTGACGCACTCGTTCATCAAGCTGCTCGCCGACAAGCAGCTGTTGCACGTCTGCCTCACGCAGAACATCGACACGCTGGAGCGCCGCGCGGGTGTGCCCCCCGAGCTTATCGTCGAGGCGCACGGGAGCTTCGCAACCCAGCGCTGTATCGATTGTGAACGCCCCTTCGACGATGAGAAGATGAGACATGCGGTGGTGAACGATGACGTGCCACGATGCGAGGATAAAACATGTCAAGGGTTGGTGAAGCCCGACATCGTTTTCTTTGGCGAAGGGGTGAGTTGTCCGTCAGGTCGTTCCCGATGTCAAACTGAGACCGCCCTTTAGCTGCCATCGTCTTTCCATCAGGCCATACCCAAGCTGAACGATGCGAATCTGTTGATTGTGATAGGCACGTCGCTCACGGTCCACCCGTTCGCGTCTCTTGCTCGCATTGTGCCGGAAGGTTGTACTCGGTTCGTGCCATGTTGTCTCTGTGTAAAACCGACCCCTGATGGCGCGCTTCACAACAGGGTCCTCATCAATCAGGATAAGGTAGGGGACTTCGGAAGCCGTGAAGACGACATCATCATCCTGGGCCGATGTGATGACATTGTACGTGATCTGGCCAAGGAGTTGGGGTGGGCGGAGGAGCTGGAGAAAGAGTGGGCGGCCACAGCAGATACCGTTGAGCCTAAGGCCGCAGAAGCAAAAGTTCAAGTTCCCGAGAAAGTGGTAACGAAGACGGATGATGATCTGGAGAAGGAGCGCTTGAAAGCTGAGGTGGATAAGATCACGAATGAGCTGGAGAAGTCGTTGGCCATTTCAGAAGAACCTGCGGAAGAGGAAAGGAAAGAGGACGCCCCGCACCCAGTGCACGAACGCTTGGGACCCGCTATGAGTGGAATAGCATCTCGGCAACAAGCAACTCGTGAGACGGAAACTGGCAATGCCGAGGTGCGAGCTGAGGAAGCTCCCGTGAAAGACGACGTGGCATCAGCTGATGCCGAAGAGAAACTAGACATCAAGGACCCGAAGGGGCAACCGAAAGAGGAGGGGCTGTAAGTGTTTCTAGACAGCGCACTACTTTGAATGTTATGACATATTGTACATAGTGTAAGCTGTAATGAAGAAGTCAACAATTATCATAGGCTACAAGTCAAGTCTCCAACCTGAACGACTGGCTGGCCCTCGGACTATACGGCCTGCATCTCAACATCCACATGTTGAGCGAAGGGGTGACTGTAAAGATCAACCATATTCTTGACATGTGCAGCCATAGCCGGCCATTCCTTCACTACCCTCGGGTCCCGTGCAGTCCACTGCTTTCGGTCCAAGAACACTGGGCGGAATCTGCGTTGCTGAGGGGTTGGAGACGGTGTTCTCTCACTCTCCGACGGCTCATCCACATCCATCGCGGCTGCTCGCGGAGGCGAACGAGCACGCTTGTGTCGCGTAGGCGTCAGAAAGGGACTATGCTCCTCGTCTTCCTCTAATATCGGGAGTTTGTGAGGTTTCTTGCCAGACATCGCGGCCTCGAAGGCGGCACGACCTTCCGCAAGCTTCGCTGAAGACTGAGGCGTCGAGGGCATCAGCTTCGGCTTCTTTATTGGCGTTTGGTGGGGTGTTTGGCGGGTGCGTGCTGAGGCACCCTCGAATGCGACGGCCCGTCCCCGCAGAGCGGACTGGGAAGGGGAGTCCTCGACTCTGCGTTTCAAGGCAGATTTAGTGGGTGATGCTGTTCCTGAGCGAGTTCTTGATTGGAGGGATGATTCGGCCGGGGTCGCGGGGGGTCTTTCGAGATCAAACGCAACAGCCTGGTCAGCGTTGGGGCCTGAGCGACTTGATTGTTTGCTCAAGGCGGCCGTCTCTGCGCGTATCTTTGTCGCCACAGATGCACATTCCTTGTTGAGAAGCTTCACCAGGCTGTCGAAGTGCTTTTGCTGTAGTTCGTGGTCCTTGACTATTTTGCTGGATGATGGTTGCATCTATGACAGGTTAGCGCGTCGAGCGCGATAATAGATAGACCTTCTCACCTTTAATATTTCAGCAACCCACCAAAATACCGCACAGCGTACCAGATCGCTCTTAGGGTCGAATTTTGGGGTTAGGACCTCCTTCAGCACGAGGGTCCTTTCAGCATCATTCATCCACCCTGCGACTTTAGAGCTCTTGCTTCCGGTATACTCCCGGTTGAGGTCCGAATAGCTCATCCCGCTGGTGTTGCTATGCTTCTCATCAGGGAGGAGCGCTTTGCGAACGGTATTGAGAGTCTTCAGAAACACCTTCTCATTCAAGCAGGAGGAGGTTTGCGCAACAGTTTGCGAGATATCGCCACTATTTAATCTTGCCAGGAAAAGAAAAGTCAGCAATTATGGCACATATCAAAACAGAGATGACTGACTCCTGTGAGGCAATGTACGCGCAGACCGCGGGGAGACCGATCGAGCTTTCAGGGCCCAAGTGGTATCCAGAGCCTGGCCTCGTCTTGACTTTTGCTAGCTGTAATAGCTCTCTGGCCTTTTTCAAGGTGGGCGCCTCGTTGCAGATCAGACGAAGTTGGTCCACTTCGGGATTGGGCATTATGGATTGATTATGGAGGTGGTGAGCTGCAGGTGTGACGACGCGAACTGTCACTGTCTTGACGTGACAGATGTGGGGCGCCAATTCAGGCTCAGACCGCGTGTCCTTTTGATCACATCCTTGATCCCTCCAGCACCCACCGAGCTTGTGCTCGCAAGGTCACACAATCTTATGGCCGCAACGAGTCCCACAAGGACCGTCTATTTACCGTTGGAGACGCTTGATAAATGCGCGAAATGCTCCAAGACTACCGATCTGCGACTCTGTTCATCTTGCAGCGAAGTGAGACTTTCTTGATCTTGGCACTAGCAGGCGCGAGTTTTGTCTAATCGGTTCACAAAGCAAATCTACTGCTCTGCTCAATGCCAGACAGCTGATTGGCCCTCCCATAAGCCTATCTGTGGTGAGATTTCACATCTCCATGCAGTTTGTATCGTTGCTAACAGGCCGTCTGAAGGGAAGACTGACAAGATTGACCTTTCCTCCTTTTATCCCTTCTTGGCCTGCCTCGTGGAAGCGAGCCATCTCCAGGGCGACAAGAATGTCTCTCCTGCGTTATCTCACCAAATCGTAAACAATCCGCATCCTACATTACCACCAACAGAGTTCCCAGACGGCTGGGCCGGCAGACCCGTCATCTTGGGAAATCCATTGACTACACCACCAGGAAGTGACGAGTGGTGGCCATCAGCGCCAACTCCGAATGTTCGCGGCAAGCTGTTACGTCGGATCATGCGCGAAGGAAGTGTGTTACCTATCGTCACTGCGGTCTGCATCGCGCTCCTTGCGGAGATGTATACTACGACCAAGAAGCGACGCGTTCGTCTCCGTTATAAATCTTCACCCATCTCCGACTTTGGTATTGCTATGGGCTCTGCCCGTGTCACCAACCAGGATAAACTTGCCTACTTTCGACTTGCAGATGGGAGTTTTGATCACGGTCAAGATCCCGACAAGCACTATTGGATATATTTCACCACCATCAGAGGAGAGGATATCCTCCTCGACTGTGCTATGTTTACATTCAATATGTGCTTGATGGTGAACGAGACAGGGACTTACCTGCCCCAGCTAAAGCCGATCTCCCAATTCGCGCCTGCCTATTTTCGAGATCGAAAACTAAATGATAATAGTCCGGATCTGCATACAGAGCGCAAACGCATGTCTGTTCTTCGTAGCCAGACACTCCGTGAGACTGTCGCGAACAGCGTTGATGGGTTCACGGGAGCAGACATCGCAGTTTTTACTTCGTTCATGCAACGATTGTCGAACAAGAAATGCACAGTCAAGGAGTCAGATCTTGCAGGGACCTACGCATCACTACATTGTGGTTTTATGCGTCTGTGCATCCAGGAGCGCAGGTGGGAAAACTGGCCACCCACTCCAGAGCTGGCCATCGAGCAGGACCCTGGAGAGTCTATCGGCGGCGATGATGGCTCCGAAGAGTGGTTCGCTTATTTGAAGAAGTGGAAGAAGATGAAAAAGGCTGGGAAAGTGGGAAATGAGACGATGGCCCAGGCGCATCGGGCTTGGCGAGACAAGTGGGAGGCTGCAAGGAAATAGGGAGACACTCATCCGAAAAAAATTGCAGAACTCCGTTCACTCGATTGGTAATAACGAAACATATAAATCGAAGAGCATTGCATGAGATAGTTAGGATTAGAATTTTAAGAGCATCCAATGCCACCATTGAATATTCAATCTCTTGGTATTCCCTCCCCGCGTGTGGGCACGCATAAGTGCTAAATTACAGGTCATGAATACGAGATACATGCCTACGAAAAAGCACTCACGTTGAGCCGCGCTGCGTGGGCTGATTTGTGGAGCATGGTACGACAATCCCAACCTAAAGCAAGGTCATAAGTGGCCATCCCGCTGCGCCTAATAGATGCTGTAACTTACCATACCAGCAGTCTGGAACATCCTCCTGGAGTAGCCCCGCTTGATAAAATATCGTCAATACGCAGGTAATTCAAATTTCAAAGACAATCATACCTTCGCGTTTATGGTCAAGCCACCAACGGCAGAAGTGATGTTTGATGAAGTCCTTGACACAGACGTCGCAAAGCCAGTCGCGCTCCGTCAATTCTTCGAATGGGATTTCTTTGCTGCGGAAAAGCTGAGCGACGATCTGAGCATAAGTTATGCCGCAGGTTGCTTCGCGCAACTTATTGACCTCGGTTGAATTGAGTGGCAGTCTTCCCGGCAAGAGGAGAGACATCTGGAGACCCAGCACGCCTTGCAACAAATCCCAATCTATTGTTGGACATGAATTTTGACCTGTATCAGAGCAATCTGCAGCACTTACTGGACTCGTTAAAGAGATCGAGGCCCTTTACGACGCCGCAGCGCCGGCAGGCATCGCTCGCTCCGACAGCGTGCTCGACGATGCGACGACTTTCCTCCGCTTTCTGAGTAGCAGACTGTTGTGTCTGGCCTTTCTGTCTGGATGTCTGGACGCGTTCGAAAGGGCCAGAGAAGAACCTCTCGCCCCCTCTGACATAGTCGATGAGTTTATTCAGGTCCCTCTCTTGGTAACACACAAGGAGTGTTCTCGGTCCGTGAAAGGCAGCGCGATTTCCGAGTTCTCCTGTTGGACGAAGTCAGCGAGGCGCGCAAGAGCACCAACATTGGTAACGCACCGTCATTAACGAGCCAGGTCGTGGAGCCGGCATTCGCAGCCCAAACGGAGACTGTGTGGAAGAAGGCGGATACTTCTTTCATTGCGGCCAGCTCACACGGGGCGAATGATGCTAGAAACACGCGGCATTTAGTCCAAAGCAGTCGTTCGTAAGGTGACATATTGTCGTCGTCTTCGTCGTCATCCTCTTCCTCAGAGTCATAGTCTGAGTGGGAATCTGCACCGTAGACAGCAGAGTACAGCCAGACTCTGTATAATGCACGCTGAAAAGAAGCCGACTCTGCCAGAGTGAGCTGGGACACTGCAGAGGACTTGTCTTTTTCTCTGTGCAGCTTCGTCTAAAAGAACAATCGTGTATGAAGAGTTGAATATGTACCTCTGACTAAACAAGTCCTCAAGGGCGTTTGCAACTACGGCGTTATCGACCAGGGCACGCACTTCGAGACTTGTGATGGATTGTTTGGTCATATCAAGTTCAGAGGGAAGGTCTTTGACATCCTCGCGGCGATAGTTCATTGCCTCACAGCGTACGACTCTTAACGCTTGAGGAAGTGCATCGCCTACTTGGCCGCTTGCTATATCACGCAGGACGCTTTGAGGATGCGCTTGAAAGGTGTCGTTGAAAAGTTTCGAGGTCAAGAGCAGAGACAGCAGGCTTTTGAGGTCAGGCACAACGGTGAGAATCTCATGAATTATATCTGAGGAGAGATCAACTAAGGCTGGCATGCCTACGAATGAATCTGGGGGAATGGTGGTGGTGCAGGTTTAAGAGGTATTGAGTCACGGTTCCCGCATGGCCGGGACCTTAATCTCGGATCGGAAACGGATGGGCCACCGGGCTGTGCAGCGACAACCTCCAGCTCATGACCACACGACTTGCACAGTGACGACCAGCAGCTCTGAGATCGACGCCTCGATCAACCCTCCAGCTTCTTCTCTGCTGGTAACCTGGCTGTCAAAATGCTGTCACCCGTTCTGCTACTGGTCTCATCTCTCGCGTTAGTTAGCTCATCACGATCGCATCCCGTTGATTTCCTCCGGAAATTGACTTCCAGTACGGCTCCCACTACTGGAGGAAACCGGCTGGCTGGCTGGGGCTGGAGCTGGGGATGGGAGGGGGGAACTGTGTCAGTGGTGGACCGATCTCCACCAGTCACATTTCAGTCCCGGGCTGCTGGCTTCGGTGCAGAGCTATCAGAGCACCATCTTGGTTATGTCATTCCCCTCTCCTCATTTACCGCCCCATGTCCGACAACCACTTCCGCTTTTGATCTTGATGCGCCACCAAACTTGGGCTGTCCGACCCTCTGTCGCACAGGCCCGAACGAACCCGAGTCGTCGGAGACTTGGATCGCACTGGTGCAAAGGGGCGAATGCCAATTTGCGGATAAGGTCCGGGAAGCGCAACGATTGGGTGCTAGCATTGTCGTAGTCGGAGGAGACGATCCTGCTACTAGTGGGAACCCTGATGCGTTAGTAAATATGTATAGTCCAGGTTTGCCAAAAGTGCCCTTCTCGTGTTATTCGTTCATGCTGACTTGGTTAGCAGAAGACTCCTCCGATATACTTATTGCCGCCACATTCATCAAATATTCCGACTACACACAGCTATATTCCTTAATACAAGCCTCAAATACTTCACATCAGGGCTTGAAGACCCTCACGCTTTACTTAACTGCTGATTCCGCATGGGAGTGGTATTCGTAAGCATTTCCAATCTCACCGGCCTCCAGAAGATTAATATATCGACAATTAGCCCCATTTTGACTTTCGGGTTCCTCCTCCTACTTCCCTCATGCCTAACCCTTGTGACACTGCTTGTCCACCGCGTACGCGCAGCCCGTGCTGCGCAGCGCGATCGTGCTCCCGAGGAGATTGTGAAGAATCTCCCGTCTCGAATATGGAACGGGACAGGGCTGGAGAAGAGCGATGATGATACAGCAGCCTCGCAAATCACCGATACGGAGCCAGGCGCCGAACTGCCGGCCGAGGGACCATCTACCCGTCGTCCGGTGGAGGCACTACCTTGGCATGCACTTCAATTCGAGTGTGCGATCTGTCTGTCAAATTTCGTGAAGGGTGAAACGGTTCGTGTACTACCATGTCAGCACATCTTCCACATCGACGAAGTCGACTCGTGGTTGATACATGGGAAGAAGCTGGTGCGCATTCTCTCGTTCCGAGGTGATGACTTCGCTGATCGGATATGACAGTGTCCTGTTTGCAAGGCTGACGTGACAGTACCATTGTTAAAGGGTCATGTACCGGTTCAGGCTCCCCCGGCGGGAGAGCTGCCGGTAGCGGTGAATGCCGAAAGGTTATCGCCCCACAGGCAACCATCGGAACGGACTCCTCTTCTCACTGAATCAGCCTCTTGATACCGACTTCAGCTCATGATAATTTCAACCTCGTAACGACCTTTCCCTGCTTTGTACTGTTTGTACCTCGAAATAATACGTCCCGTCTCTCGAACAGTCTAGAGCGTTGTGAGCGTCAACAGTGGCGATCATCCAATCTGGAAATTGTGGCTGGGATATTTTGATCCGTCATTGTTGGTGGTTCCCGGCGGTCCCTCCCCGGTTGTTCATTGCTGGGCCGAGTCGGCCTTGTAATAGTCTGGGCCCAACTGATGCATTGCGGGTTTCTAGAAGACAAAGTAAATCGGTTGATGGCTGACAGACTTATACAGGTGAGCTTCGAGTAGGGCTCCAGGTAAAATCCACTTTCGTCGCGTGAGGATAACGACTGCGGTTGGGAGATACATTTTAAGATAGATGGGATAATGATCTACGTATCGACGCCTCATTATGTATACATTCCCTATAGTTGAAGGCTTCTGTCAGAGATCATGGAGATCAGAGAATCGACACGGAACCTTCCTGCCATAACCAGGGGCGTAGCGGGCGCCTATACTATTGTACCTTTTCTTCGATCCAAATCAATCCCAACATAGCGCCACTGCCAGGTTACAGTTCAATACCGGTCCGGTTCAGTTTATTGTCTAGGATGTGCGACGTCACAGGATTATTTTGACAGGTGTATCCAACCTGACGCGACTGTGTGACTCAATGTCTATTGGAACGCGATGTTTTGCCCATTTTCCAATGATGTGGTGAGCCTCGGCGCCGGGTCACTTTGTGGTCAAACTTTGTATTAAACACAGCGCTCAATTCGGCGAAGCTAGCCGGTTTTAGATCGATCCCATTGTCACATTTGGGTTGTGGTTTTGACGGAGATATGCTCCTTCATCTCCAGGTATTTAAAAGCGCAACTTTTCGCTTGTTCTTTTCTGGCTTTGCAACCTGTCTCTTACCCCTCTCTGGAGCTCTGAATTGGCCGTGGAATCAACACTGTAGCTCTGTGTTCTATCTGGGCTTTGTAGTCTTGCTGGATTCGTTCTCGATCGCTTGACGCGATGCAGCAGGTCGCGTTTAACATGCCACCAAGGGAAGGTGAGTTGCTAGTGCTTCGCTGTTTTCATAGCGCCCTTCGAATAACGCGTCTTTGGGGAAGCTCTACCCTTTCAGTACGCGTATCCCCAGCGCCCAAACGAGGACGCGCAAGCGCGCAACTTCCCGCGCGCGTTCTCCGGGCAAGGCACTGTGGATCAGACGACTGCTACAGCTTATCGCACTAAGCCATGCCGCTATCACCAAGGAGGTTTCTGCAGGGCCGGATCAGCATGTCTCTTCCTACATTCACCGGAAGGTAAGTCAAGATTATGGAGATTTAGCGTCTCCGAGGTCTTGCGGATATTAAATGGAATGTATTTCGTTAGCAACTGATCAAGACGCACGCGCACGCGAGGTACTCAGTCATCCCACAGGACTACAGCCGAACATTCGGGGTAAGTTCATTTTGAATTTTCTTCTTTACAATTCCCCATTTTGGTACCTGGTTGAACTTGATGATATCTAGCCCGGCCATCAATCGCCATACCGCCTGTACAATATCCCATCTACACAGGATATCCGTATGCGCAAACGTGGTCGCCCCACACCGGGCCTTCGGGGCTACCTCACGCGCAGCCTCAGGGCAATTTCCAACTTGGCGTTCCACATAATGTGGTGCCTACAGCCTACGTGCCCTTGGACCCTAATGCCTATTTTTATTCTAATCCGTCAGAGTCATCCAACTCGGCAATTGACGAATTAACCTCTCCTTTGGAAGAAATTCGTCTGGCGGCCGAGCCTTCACTGCGCCATCCGAATTACCCTCTCTTTACACCTTCGTCGCATCTTGGCTACTACCAGGCCCCCAGTGGTCCCCCAACCAACTATTCGCTAGACCGCTATGGTTATCCAGCCGCCAAGCCACCAGGGCGGGCGCACCAGAAACGCTCTGTTACTGCTCCGCTTTCCCGCAAGCGCATTGCATCGTATAAGAGTACGCCGATGCCGTAGAAGTGACCTCGCAGCGCTTTATTGACCGCCTCACCAGCTAAACCTTGTAAATTCTGGAGCCGAGATGGCACTTGCCCCAACGGCCAGCAGTGCACATTGTGAGGCTTCCCTCGTCATGCTCTCATGCTTCAAGCTGACCAATGGTCAGCATACACGATGTGACGGTAGCGAACCAGCCAACTGTCGTAGGAACGGGCTCCTCGTCGTCGTCATCGTCGGCAGCCCTCGCCCAGCCACCAGCCGAATTGCCCCGCAAGCCGCTGTCTGTCATTGAGGAGAAGAAGTCGCAAGGCTTCTACCCTATCAGCTGGCGAGTCATCGGCGGCGGCGTCATGATGGGCGGTAGTCGTAAGCATCGCTTCCTAAATTTATCGTCAGCGACATGTTGATGAAATTGTGATGCAGGAGAAATCTGCCGAGCGTTCACCGCTGGGCGTTGCGACAAAGGCGAGGACTGCCCATTCGCTCATGAAGTCGAGTACGATTCTATCGGTGGGTTCTCAGGAAAAATCCATCCTGTTAAAAAAAACGCTGACAACCACAATAGGGCATTACGCTCCTGTACCAATTGCACAAGAGCCGTATACGCACCTACAAGTGCCCCGCTCCATGTCCCAGATGCACATCGAAGAGCCGCAGCGTTCCGTCACCCGTGCGCCTAAGCCGCCCTCCATATCGATCCCGCCACCCGCCGACTTCCTCCCCTCTTCGAGCTCGGCAGGCACCAGCTATTCTGCACAGGCCACTGCCATCCCCAGCCTCGACGATAAGGAAAGGAAGAGTCCCGGGAGTCATCGAAGAACGCGTTCCATGACCACACCTCCTGTATCAGGATCACCTGTGAACGTGAGTGCCTATACCCGCTAGACCGACGGGCAAAAATCTCTAACATATGCTGACGGGGTGTTGGGTGCATATAGCTGTTTCCCGCAGAGTCTCCCGGGGTGCTCTGATATATCTGCCACGATCAGCTGGCCTCGCCGTTGCCTTGAGGCGCGAGGCACTGCCAGACCGCACCGCAGCCCGACGTTAAGCACCGTCAACATCAACACGTTTTTTGGACTCACGCATACCCACGCACCATCGCAATCATCAGTGACCTCATATAACATGCTCACCATCTTCACCATCTTTAACCAACGCATTTTCTCTTCCATCGATCTCATCTGATAATACCGCTCTTTCCAAGCCCGGCTACTCTGATACTATCTCATCATCGTATTTAATATCATACCTTGTCAGACCACCACTCTGAGGAATCTACTAGTACAATGTCCAATCCGATGTTGTTGACCACCGCTTTTCAGTCCAATTTCAGTCAGGCTAATACCGACCCTCAGAGCGGAATTCGAAATCACTTCGCAGTCAGTAAATAGTGGCCACTTGCTTTGTTTCCATCAACAATTTACAAATGTGGATACATTAGAATTGCTACCAAGAAGGCGCAACGCCGATAAAGATACGAAGGAAGTGATGGATAAATCCTCTGGGGTGTTGTAAACTGACGGGCAGAAAGCAAATAAACGGGAGTCCGGATCTGATAATGTAGCCAGCTACAGAGCCAGCACCATAAAAAAAAAGTTATGAAGGGAATCTTCCTCGTCATCGTTGATTTGAGTACCGTGGCGGCGGTGGACCGTACGAATCATAGCTGCCCCGTTGGCTGCCGAATGGGTTTGCGCCATGTGACTGAGGACTGTGCATCTCCTGCAAGTTCACCATCGATGCAGGGTCGTGAAGCTGAGCGTAAGTCTGACTCTTTGCACCAACAGCCATGCCCGCTTCCAAGCCCTTCGGCCCACCCTTACCCAGTTTCATGCCCTTCATGCCTTTTCCACTGGCCTTGCTGCGTCGACAGCAGCATCGCCATACGATCAGGCTCACACAGAGAATGACGAAGACGAGGCACCCCGCGAGGATGTACGGCCACTTGCTGATGACGTCCTCCTCGTAGTGCGCCTTCTTCTCCGCCTCACTCTCAGGTGAAGTCTGTGCTTGTGACTGTGGAACAAGCGCCTGAGATGCGGAACCGGTGGTGTCGACGCCACCCAAGCGCGCCTTGACGAAATCGGCGTGTGCCTTCTCGGGGTTGGTGAGAGGGAGGAGCTGAACGAAGGGCTTCCCATTGTCGATGCTACTCTCGTCGACCCAGTTGCCGTAGTCATAAAGCGCGTATGTGTTGCGCAAGAACCCCATTCCCACTGAGGCAGAAATACATTATCAGCAAGTCCATCATTTAAACGAGCAGGCACTCACGAATGAGATCATAGCTTCCTAACAAACTGAACGCGCTTGTGATTGGCTGGAACGCGCCCACGCACATCGTCTTTCCGTTTGAGTCCGTGACATCAAAGTCCCCCGAGACGGTGTCCAGAGGGTGGATCGGAATATTCACGCCGCCGAAGTTGAAGCTTATGTTTAGCATCTGCGTGCACGGCACGAGCCACAGCTGCTCGTTAACGTCGAACTCAGCACCTTGCACGCGTCCATAGATCGCGTCTGAGACCGCACGCGGGACTTGGGGGAAGGTGTAACCGGAGTCTAAGTAGCACCTGTCAATGGAAGATCGCGAGAGGAGAGGGGGGGAGGCTTACCAAACACAGCAACGAGCTGGCCATCTGGGGCTTTGGTCACGATAGAGGATGTAGGAATAACATTCCCATCCGGGCCAACAATACCCTTATCCTTACTTTTGACCAATCCAGATAATCAGTTCCACCTCCGAAATTTTATACACAAACACCCACTCGCTGAGAATCTGCCAATGTTGATCCGCACTCGTAAGTACGACCGTGCTCTCGACCGGTATCTGCGGCTGGCTGGTAATGTTCTCGTATCCCGGGACAACCTCCCCAACAGTGATCTCTCCATTATAAGTCTGGCCGGGGTCTTCGAGACGCGAAAGAAGCATGGTGATGTAGTTCTGCGAGGTTAAGTTTTGCTGGAAAATACGATTCAGCATGCAGTCGCCTGTGTCGCCATCGATTTTCTGGTGTATCACGGAACCAGAGTTCGGGCCTAGGCCTGTAGGGTAAAGTTCATTAAGAGGTCATGGATGTCAAGTCCAGAGGGACGTGCCTAGCAGCCCTGAGTAGCCTTGTGCGGCGATGTCGGTCGAGAAAGAAGAGGTATTAGTGACTAGCACAAATGCCTGGTTTGGTACTGTGAAGTTGTCAAAAGAGAGAGAGGCGGCATTGACATCGCCTGATGCCAAATCAGCATATGGCCGATCATAGACATGAATAGAAACTCTAGACGTACCAGCAGCATTCCCAACGGCGTAAGAGAGCGTCAAAGATTTGCCCAAATCTGTAGCACCTGGTACGGATGTCGCTACCCACAGATCTGAGCTATAAAGAAGACATGATGAGTCTTAAGTCCCTGAACCTAGATGCATACACCCCGGCTTCGCAGACGAAGAACATACCTGCCGGTGTCAAGCATGACGGGAATTTCCTTCCCGCCTAGTGTGATATTTGCGATGTACTCTGCATTGTGTGTATTCTTGATTGTTGACATACCGCCCGCTGTCGCACGACTGGTGAGACCAGTGCCACTGCGTTTCACGGAACGGGCTTGGATGGGGAAACGAATTGCAGATACATGGGAGACTAGCAGCGAGAGTAAAGAGAGTGGGATTAAAGAGAGATAGTGCATTGCATCCAGGCCAGATATTCAGAAATTGGAGAAGGGGGAGTAGGAGTAAGGGATGGGAATGTATGCGGCTGTGATCCCACGACTACTCGTTGTCACGGTCAGGGCGGCCGTAATCATACCGCTCAGCTAGCTTCGATCACAACCTCAAAATAATCGGGCATATTTTTGAACTTGATTATAATCATACACTGCGCGTCTGCTATACATTCGTTCTTTACTGTTTCTCGCCTGCGACTGGGTATTTGTGTAGAGAAGCATCGCCAGCGAGAATGCGCTGGCCTTCTTCCTCCGTCTCGGGCTGTAGAATGCTAAATCAGCATAGCTCTGTGAGCAAAAAGTGGGGTTTAACAACCTTCCCCAGGGTCTACAGAAGGAAATACGGTCAACAACTTCATGGCATAGGCATCTAATCAGACACTCACCTTGCCGCGCGTCACTTTAGCGTATCTAATAAACACCACAAAATACATGTTACCCCACACTATAATGGAATCCAAGAATGACGCACCCTAGTACCTGGTCCTTGAAAGAAGTGGGGTGAGGGTCTTCTACGTCGACGGAGTTGTCCAAGACCTCGCCCCCATCCCCCGGCGAAGTCGACGCTGACCGACTTTGGTCAGCGATTCAATGGCAATGGTCAATACACATACCTTGCTGGGGTGCTTCGTGAACCCTCGTCGGCGCGACGGTTTCAGAGGGAGCAGATGCTTCCGGAACAGAGTTAATGGCTGGTCCGTGTGTCGATTGTTCGGGGGTGCCTCTACCTTGCGTGTAAGACATGGTATGGATTGCGGATATCTAAGACGTTTCGAAAGGAGTATGTGTGATGGTTCGAGAGCAAGAATGGTTTTATGAGAGTCGTGCGGCGTTATACTTATAGGTGTTGGAGTAGAAATTGACTGATGTCGACGTCATAGTTGCGCCCACGAGCGCCTTGAGTTTAAATATTACAGTCTTTGCCTCCGCGTGGTCCTTTGACAAGGGTTCAAAGGGATTTTTCTTGGAATCCATCGCAGCAATATTTGTATAGAGAAGGTGAAGACTGATATGACTATCAGGAGGTCAACATTCGCCACTGAGACGCTGGTTTCTAGCCGACCTTTGAAGTACCCGTTGGGGTGAAGCGAACTCCGAACTTACTTAGGAATCCACAACTTGCGCTTGAGTGTAGTCGACATATTAAATATTGAGCGTGTATAGGAGAGCGTAACAAAGTGCAATAAATAAATATGCAATGATTATGTATCTCCAAGAAATGCCAAGTCCAAATGCAACAGCACACGTCCGCCCGCGGTATCATGCAGCCCCATACCCAACCTCTCGCAGCTGGTCCAAATGATCCGACGGTGTCGACGGCACAGAATACACAGACGCTTGATCCAGTACGCTCGATTCGTGGGTGTCCGTTGTAAGGAGCACGGGCACCACCTGACGCAGCTCGCGGTAAGGCGCTTTGACGGGGTCGGGCGGTGTCATTGATAAAACAATGCAGTCCTGTGATAAGTTTCAGCCTTAAGCAGCGGGCACGTGTGTATTAAGAAACACACCTTTACTGTTAGGCCACTTGCTTTGAACCCGCCTAATACAACGTTCTCGTTGACATGTATTTGACCAACAAACGACATCCAGTCTGGGCCATCTCCCTATCGAATGCGACTATTTAGATTCCACCACCACAGGGTAGCCAGACCACTCACAGCGTGTTTAAACGTCCCTCGGCCGATGCAATCCACTCTCCATATGTCCGTCTTAGCCTCCGTCCGCTCTTTATTTCTGCATCGTTAAATAATAGTATGAGTCTGACGGTCCGAAGAACGCATGAAACAGGGCCCACCGAACATCGACGACTGACTGCCTGTGCAACTCGATTTTCATATACTGCTTATTCGGAGAGAGGATACTGGCTGTGGGTAAAAACGGCAGAAGCCCGGCCAAGGCGAACGCCGATGCGGAGAATGTGAGGTGGAACGGGATAGGCTCTTTGATGCAGAATATCCGGGAAGCGGGAATATAGAATTGAGACAGAACGTCTTGGCCTCCTGGGATACGGGTCACCATACGTTGCTCGAACATTCGCCATTGTGTTGATAATTTTACCCCCGGATTTGTGTGTACTTGGGGGAGGGGAGACGGAATGGCAGCGGCAGGGCGGGTGCGCGGATAGTATATGAAGGGAATCGATAGGCTCCTAAGATATTCGATGTCAGCTATTTAAGGATAAATAAGATGGCGGGAAACTTACTGTGAGGAGCTACCTAAGAATGCAGATTTTACCAGGCTCGAACTGGGCTTCTGGTTGTTAACAATGATCTGAAGGGCATAGCTGATGTTCGCTGTGAACCCTGGCACTCCAGCTAAATGTTCTGAGTAAGTCGGTGGTAGAGACTGGATAAGTGAAGTTTGAGTATGAGTGGCACCTGTACTTATGAAGCTCACTTACGAATGATTTCTTTCTGTCTGAGTATGTCTTGGGCAGTGTCAGAGTGAAGGACAGCGAAGCAGGACATATCGCGCTATTGCCTCCGTCACTGCCTTTCGACCAGAGTGAAGCGCTCTCATAGCATAACCGAATCACCTCAGTTCCGCCCTCTGCGACCTCCTGCAGCTGGAGAACGCCCTCCATCTTCGAACCAGAATGAGCCATGCACCGTTATGTCAAGCCACCGTTGCTCTCATACCTTGACGTCTATCGAAGATATTCCCTCCGGCTTGGTCAACTCTATTTTGCCTTCTACCGCGGCACCAAGTCCATAGACTGGCAGCTCCGTGCCTGGCACCTGCGCACCGGCCAGCCGCAGCACGAGATTTTTTCCTTGCTTCACAAACTCGCTTGGAGGTCGAGATCGGGACCGTGTTCGTGCCCCAATGCGATGGGCGAGGCTCCGTACTGGCAATGACTGATTCGCTGCGAGCTCGGGCGGCGTGTATGGCGGGGTTATACGCTTGACGCGCTGGAGGATCAGAGGAACCTCTGCATAGCTGGGCAAGCTGCCTTCTGACATGGTGGCGTCTAAAGTAGCCGGGAAGGAGGAGGGAGGAGAAGGAAAAGGAGAAACCTGGGAGCGGGTTGGGATGACATATACTCCGATGGTGACCGAGGGTCAAGGAAGCGCTAGAAAACGAGGACGGGTCATGGTAGCGTAAGGATCTGGTTGCACACGCTGACAGTCCCTCGAGCCATATGCAAGACGACGTTGAAACGACGCCAACGTGGGCCTTCGCGCGCTTCCTCCGGTGCGATTGTTCTATCACATCACCTGTTGCCTTCTTCTAATGATATGCAGCTGCGCATTTGGCGGTCTTTAGCAACCGCAGAGACGGGGTTTTGAGCATAGTATAAAAAGCTTCATAGGAGGAGAGAAGAACGTGCTCATTTGGTCCACATGCAAGCGCCCAAAGTCACAATGCACACTGATGCCGGCCGTCGCGTAAAACGATGCACCTTTTTTCACATCTACGTCCCGCTCGCTTCAACCAAAGTGCCAATTTGAAATAACATGTGCTACCATCACCGAACTTGAATGCTTTGAGCAACTTGAGAGCTTATTAAAGCGCTTATTGCTTTGATTTTGCAATGTCCACTCGTCATGATTATCATTCTGTAACGACAGTTTGCTTCTTGGCTGCACACATCTTCCATACCACCACTTCCATGCGTACCTCCTCATGTGTACCTTGTGCCCCCTCTGGGAGTATTAGCGCAGAACGGTCGCTGAAGTAGCCGAAAACTGGACCGTTGACTCTAGGCGACTCCAGCTCCGTTGGGAGCCGTTGGGGCGTGATTGGCCGCGATGGCATTCCGAGTCCGTGTCCGCGTTGGTTGTGTTTCATCCGTTCCGCGAACCTTCAAATGATCCAGAAACAATCATCACAAAAATACCGGTCCGATTCCGGCAACGTTGACATTTGTTGACATCCGCGATTCCGAGTCCATGTTCGCATCATGACAGATTGTCATGTCCTCGAGAGACTTCAAGAAGCCTCGACGGGAATCCCAGGCGTATCTGTCCACGGATCTGTCACTATGCGTATGGGGTGCGCATGTTGCATTTCGAACAGTGGGGATAACGTCGGATGCGGCGGGTATAGCGCGAGTACGACGAAGTCCTGTGTGCAGAAATGACCCGTGCATCAGATTCACCGAGACCACAATGCCATGACGCGCAAGATCCTTCCAAGCGAACTGCGACGCACCTTGACAACCAAGTTTCCTGTATTAAACCCTCCTGCATCCACAGATCCCTCCTCGCATTTTACTTCTCCCTCCCAATCCATTGTTTGCGCATCATTACTTGGCAGCAAGCGCAGCGCGCCCTCCCCGATGGTACACGTCCGCCATGCACGTTGACCATGCACACACACAATGATCTGCCGTAATAAGAAAACTCGGATGAAAGTATGGCCCTTGTCTTTCATTGTGCTGTCACTGCGAGACGCTTTCGTACTTGTGCTTGCTGCTGGCGGCCCCGTGGTGAGGGCCTTCAAAGACTGTACTGGCGCGCGGAGCTGGACATGGAAAGGTATTACATCGCTGATGGCATATATCTGTACAGCTGGTACAAAGAGCTGCCAGGGCGCCCAAGGTCAGTCAGCGCAATCCAGGAAGCTGAATCGCACGCACATGACATTGGATGGGCTGAAAGCCCGATTGAGGACGCGTCTGCATTTCAGCCACTACTTGGTGCCACTCCTCGGGAGACGCCTTGAATGTTGACATGAACGTCAAATTACTGGGAAGGATGGGTCTGTGTGGGCGTGTATGCGGATAGTATATGAACGGTATGGAGAATCTGCAATTGAACCGTCAGTATTTGGCCATTAGGCCCGCAAATAAAATTTAACTGACGTAGTATTTCGCTTCCAAAAGCTCTTCTTTGAGATTTCGACAGTCAAAACGTATTTGCACTTAGCGAATAGGCCAGGTATCCCTGTCGAAGAAAATGCAAAGCTAGGTGGCAGCTGCCGTGTGCGCTCGCCGATACGGAACGTCGGGGGAATCGTACATTCAAACTCAATCATATCTGGACATGGCTCTATGGGTGCAGCATTTGAAGACGACGGCGCGCTCCTTTCTGCCTGCCAAACATGCTTGGTCTCTGTCACCAGCGGCGTGTAGCTCGAGCTTCCTTCCGCCACCGTCAGATCGATAATGCCGTCCAGCTATCGTCCAAACAGTCTCAATCTTGACAGCAATGGAAAGCTCTGGGGTGCCGACTGACCTTGACAGACACTAGCGTAACGTCTTTCGCGTCCTTCAGATGCAGCAGCCCCTTCACTGAGTCGTTGCGCCCATACGTGGGCACCGCAGCCCCATCGTGCTGGTTTGTCAGAATGACACTCACGCGTGCGTTTCCCCGCGTAAGTACCCCTGTCGGTGCGGGCCTCCGCGCGGCGCCACGCAAAGCTGTATGGTCAAGTCGCTGTTCACCCGCCGACGGTTCGGGCGAGTAGAGGGGCACAGAATTGATGGATAGAGAGGAGGAATAGCGGGGCAGAGTCGCCATAATTGTTCGCTGTGCTGGCTGTAAGAGTATTGGTGGTGTTGGAAAAGGTCTTGTGTTCTTGAAGATCGGGATCAATCGAGTCACAGCATGGCGTGCATAGACCAGCACGTCAGAGCAATGACAGCCCGCAAGCCGATGAGCGGTGAGATCTGGCGAGATGGGCGTGATTCTGTTGTGGGACCAGTGCCTGTGTATTCTCGCCGAAAAGTCTAATCGGCCCGAGGTAACAGCGTATCGCTCACCATGCAGCAATCCGCAGCTAGCAGATGGTCCTGGGAGTCCTGGGGCAAGATAGATGTTATGACCATGTTATGGCGTATATTTAAATGACCGATCAGGCACCGTTGATCATTAACAGGAGGACCTGGACCGTCGAGATCATGGCTACACAAGGAAGCTGTAAGGACCCAAGACCCCGCAGCTGTCCATGCGGCGCCTGCTCATACTCTACTCATCCGCGCGCTGGAAATGAAACCACAAAGTCCGTAGATAGCTGCTTCACCACTAGTGCACTAATCAGGCAATATTGGTGTGCGATGCCTAAAATCGCGCCACCGATGAAGAGTCAGCAATGATTACCGCGCAGCCAGGAACGAACTGACCTAGCCAGAATCAGACCTAGAAGAAAGCCCTACATCCGATTCGATATGGCCACTCGCTATCTGAGGGGCATCTGTTTCAAGCTTGTCCAGCGTCGCCTCTAGCTGAATCGCACGCTCTGCGTCTTGTATCTCCTGCCAAGTCGGATCCTGACTGGCATAGCTCAGCGGCCGCTCCCCCTCGTGCTCGCTAATTTGACTGTGCTCCGAGACAGGGCGCTGAGCGCGCAAACTGTTTCGCAGAAAGCCCGTCAAAAGTAAGCGGCTGTTACGTGTATTGCCGTATGCCGGCGGCGGCGGAATCGCGATCGCAACATCCTCTACATCGCCGGTGCCACGCAGACCACCCTGAGAGAGCGCAGCGGCGTAGGTAGGCAATGGGGGGCGGTTCCATGGGGACATGCTCATCCCTATCCCTAGAGCGGTTGTATGCGAAGGTAGGATTTCACCAGGGTGTAAGAATGAGTAGCGTTCAGCGCGAAGAAGATAGAATCGACGGTCCAAGAAAACGATTTCTGTGGGTTTCAATCTCGTCAGAGAGATTACAAAGGCGTGATTGCAATGGGGACTCACCGACAAGCAAGAGCATGATGAATATCACGTATATAAACAAGCTTCCCGAAGTGCTAGACATTCCGCTATTCTTGTCCATCATCGCGAAGTATTTGACCGCCAGCACCCAGGCTGCGATGGTCCCGCCCAAAACCAGGATCTGCGCTATGAAGGACGCGAAGGTGGGGAGAGTGACGCCGCCCAAGATTTTGTACTGCTTAGAGCCTCGTTTGCTGACAGATGGGCGAGTTGAAGCCGCATCGTCGGACTGTGAGTCGGCGACAGGAGCTGGTGTTAACGGGACGTCCGTTGTAGCGGCGTCCCGATCAGCAGGATGTCGGGCAGGCAGGTTCTCGTTGCTTTCGTCTGAGTCGCTGTCGACCCTCCCTCTCTCCAGATCCGCGTCAGGTGCCCTATAACCGATCTCCCCGAGCTTCGAAGGTAGCCGCCCAGCCTCAGGCCGACCAGCGGCTTCGCCCTGGGCCAGCCCGGTAGAAGTAGATGCGGCGCTCGACACCATTTATGTACAGAGAAAAGGAAGAGAGTGCAAAAGGAAGAGAACGTATGAATGTATGAAAAAGCAGTGCTTGCACCAGGCAAGAAGAAAAGATAGCAGCAAGCCTTCAGCAGGCTGGAGCCAGGAGACGACGAGTGGTGACCATGAGCATTTGAAGGATAGGGGCGGGCAAGACAACAGTTGCTAAGATGGGGCTTTTGCTGCCTTATTTGGCAGTCACCTGCTGTGACGTTCGTGGGTTGCCTCCTATCACACGAGACACGTCCAGCGAGCACTTACAGAGCAGGGTAGACCACGGGACAAGTGTCTTATAATCATTATTATCACAAACAATAAGAGCCTAGCATATATGCTATAGTAATATTGAGGTCCGGTAGAACTGTATATTATAGGATCTAAGCAGCTTCGCTTCCAGAGTGAGGAGCGTGTTCACAAATGCCATGCTGAAAATAAACACCCCGAATCAAACCATCCTAACACCAGGTGGAGACTTAAGCGCAGAAAGTATGGGTATAGGTATGGCCGAGCGGCGAGTTGCGGTCCGCTGCGTAGTCAGTAGAGTAGGAGTATGCCTGGGTGTTGGGACAGCTGGACGCAGTGCATTTGACGCTCTGACCGTCACTGGATTTCAAGGACGTGTCTAAATTTATGTCAAGGCCGACGTGGCTGAGGTCCCACGAGGTGCGCTTGCCCCCCCATTCGGCGCCAAAGTCAGCGTAACCGTA
Organism: Athelia sp. TMB; assembly: GCA_014898675.1. Lineage (NCBI taxonomy): Eukaryota > Fungi > Basidiomycota > Agaricomycetes > Atheliales > Atheliaceae > Athelia > Athelia sp. TMB. The sequence continues at coordinate 200,676 of JACXVL010000066.1, forward strand.
CTCCGAGACAATCACCCCTGCATTGATACCTGCATCGGTGCATATTAGTCCTGCATAAGGAGAGTGAGTGTTACTGTCTTGCAAGTGGACCGCTTGCCACTGACCTCCGTTGCAGTGGCCGGTGGCGCAGTTAGACCCGTCGCTGTCACAGCCAGTGCGCCCCCATGCACGGATGCCCTGGAAATCAAGGTAAGTGACACGGGCTTTAGATTTAAGAGGACGCTCCCACCACTTCGGTATTGGCGAACTCAAAGTTGGTGGTTTCTCGCGGGGCGAGCACCGCGCCAAAGGCAACCGAGGGGTCGGGTGAACCATAGGGAGCTTTTCCAACAGCAGGCCAGACAGCTAATCAAGATACAAGATGAGCAAGTGTATGCTTATATGCAATATAATTCATGTATGAGTTTACTGACTGTATGGGCAGTCATTCTTGAAGTGAATGGTGACCTTCGCAGAGGCAACGCTTGAGAGAGCGGTGGCAATGATGAGGAAGGAGGTGATATACTTCATGTTCGCGATGAAAGGTATGCAAAGTGAAGTTAATTCGGGTGCGGAATGTTATAAATGGTTCATTCGAGACGCTGATTAATTTGCCTCCAAGAAATGCCGCAGACGACGGGTGGGAAGTTGGCAACCACGGGTACATTTGAATCAAGGTACAGATATCGATTGAAAAATAGGGGCTGTAGGGAAGTGGCCGCGGGTCTTTGGGCCCAAATGGTTGAGAAAAGGACGAGGGCGCCCAAACATTTCGACAGTTGACCTTCAAGTGAGGTCCTCTGGGTCTGGATCGCGTGAGATGTTCTGACTTCCGTCTGTGAACAACGGCTTAGAAAGCGTTGGACGTAACGAGCATTGCAGCTTTTGATATGCTGGGCGCATAAAGCAAGAACTTGATCAACTTTCAACGTGGAGAGGCTCGCGCTGTGTTTGGTTGGAGTCACGGTGATCCCGGACGTATAAGAGCGAAGTTCAAGGTTCCCCACGTTGATATATTGGCCTCAAAAGATGCATGTACTTCTCGAGAAATCTGATCCCTGGGAAAAGGCTCTGAGGATCCGCAACTGCTCACAGAAGAGAAAGATATTAAGACATGATTGGTATAGGTGGTGGCACGAGTTCAGATGCTTGATCCTCCTCATACACCGGGACAAGGGATAAAAAACGCCCTCAGGACACGATGGGCTAACGAGGGCCGGCCGGCGGCGTCTCCATTACGCCCACTAGGTGGCGAGGCGTCATATTGCCTAGAGTAGTCAACCACGGAGACAAGATTGATAGAATGGTCTTTTTATGCTAATAGATTCACGAGCTCCTGGTCGGTTATGGTGGCAAAGATGTGCTTGGCCCGTTCATTTTGAAGCGTATTGACGGCCAGATCACGCTTTGCTTGCGCCACCGGAGCATGAAGTGTAACAGTCTCAAAAGAGGTGTGGCAGCAATTCGCCCAACTGAGAGGGGATTGGGGGATTGGGGGGTTGGTAGCCAGCAAAGGCTTGCGAGATGGATGCTGGGTGTTGGGAAAGAGGGCCCGGGGTATACACATATATCGATGAATTCCTCCGGGATTTATTGTGGCAGGCCGGACCGCAGGAGATGGACCACGTAGAAAGTGCTCTCATCGTCGTATCAGTCTCCATCCTGACAAATATGAGCGCAAATCACGAAGTAGAGAAGACAAGCACGTAATCTGCGACAGAGACATTAAGAGCAGCGCGTGCCGCTACGGTGGCCTCCTCGTCATGTGCTCCGCGGATTTGACAGTATCGAGCTTTATTGACACGTGGGCGGAAAGGTTGGGGAATGGTAGTGCTCCTTCAGCTCGGTCCTTGGAAGTTGCTATATACATACTGATGAGAGGAGAGTTAGAAAGAACGGAATGAACATCGCACCATGTACTCGTGATAATTATCGCAAGATTCGTATTTGCGTGACGAGATGGGAGGTTTTACTCACCACGGTAGTCGCTGGTAGTCGTTGACGCGGAGATTTAAAGAAAGTGTCTTCATCGAATCATACAAATTCCTCTTGGTATACGGGAGAAGTCACTCGAGGCTTGTGATACCGAAACAGACCGAAATCGGAAATACCCTTAGTCATGCCCTATGACCAGAACTCATACTCTCGACTGTAATAATAATGCTGCCTGTGCTACTCTTATCGTCCTATCACGATTATGTGCACTCACTTTCATGTCAACCGAGACCGCAGCACTTGGCGGCTATCTCAGACATGCCCAATGCACTCAAAAATTCTCAAGCTCGCACGCTTACGTGCTCCATCTGAACCAATTCGCATAATTTCTCGCACCCTTCTAATGCTGATCTGCCTACTCTGACTATTGACCTCGCACCAGTCATATGTATTAGTCTCATATTACCAATTCTGGGTCATATGTGGCCCAAAATCTCCACGCCGAGACCGCAACGACACGATTCTAGACGACCCATGTCAGTGCTAATGTTGATCTTTGAAGCGCAGACGTTCCGACAGGTCTTATAAGCAATAAACTTGGCCATGCAGCATGTCTTCGCCCATAATTTTCCATGTCTCAAACCACTTCGCAAGAGAAGCTACCTCAACCAATCGACCGTGGGTCCAATGTAGAGGCTTCCAATGAGGAACAGCATACGGTGGAATACTCTCTGTTGCGGGCAGTAGTTCTCATCTTAACATGTACGATGGCTATGGTCCTCAACGTACGTTCTTAACGCTTAATTTCGCGTGTTAAAATATCTGTTGAACCGAAGAATATCGATATAGATCGCCAATTCTACCATGGTTTCTATCGCCCTCCCAATTATCGGCCACGACCTGAACATCCCGTCCGAACGGCTCCAGTGGCTTGTGTCCGCATACTCTCTTAGTTCTGTGCGTACCGCCGCAGGTGCACCCACATACATGCTCATCTCGATAACCTAGGGCTGTTTTTTGGTGTTCTTTGGCCGTTTAGCAGACCTGTATGGTCGAAAGCGGGTTTTCGTTGCCGGCTCCCTTTGGCTGGCCGTGTTTTCCCTAGGACTTGGCTTTGCCAACGGTGCGTTCCCATCAGCGTCAGAACATGAAGTTGCGTTACTTACGCGTATACTTGTGCCCACAGATGAGATTACCTTAGATATTCTCCGAGGCTTTCAAGGAATCGGTGCGGCAGCAACCATCCCATCTTCGGTGCGCCCCCTGGTGCTTCCGTGAATCGCATACATCCCTGCTCACGCTGAATCTAGGTGGGCATTATAGCAGGCGCGTTTCCGCCATCGCGCATGCGTTCCTTTGCTCTCGCTACTTTCTCTGCGGGAGCTCCCATGGGCGCCGCGATTGGAATGATTCTTGGTGGTGTGCTCACCTAAGTAATAGCGTAAGCGTCCCGATAACGCCTCGCTTGACATTTTTTGACCTGAAAGTATTCTTCTAGGCAAACATGGCGTTCCGTATTCTGGCTAGCCGCCGGCCTCAGTGCTGCTACCACGGTCCTGGGAATGTTCTCCATCGATGCCGACCTACCATCCACAGAGAAGGACACGCGTGTTGACTGGCTTGGCGCATTGCTGGTTACCGCAGGGCTTGTTTTGATTGTATTTGTGCTGAGTGAGGGAGAGATTGCTGGGTGGAAAACTGCCTGTGCGTTCCACCACCTACAGTATACACTCCATCATTGGCTGACTTCTCTTCTGTTAGATATCATTGCCCTGCTCATAGTTGGTGTCATTTGCATGGTCCTCTTCGTCTTATGGGAGCATTACCTCGAACATGTACACGAAAACCACTCAGAAGAGGCTCTCAATTCCAGATGGACCCCTCCGCCACTGATGAAGACTTCCATCTGGGGTCGCGCCAAGGGGAAGTTCGCAGCGGCAATGCTCATTGCCTTCCTCAACTGGAGTGCCTTTTTGGCATGGCAATTCTGGGTTCAGGTAGGCCAGTTTCATGGTGCTAGAATTGGGACCGCGTTGACAGGTATGGTACTGGCAGCTGTATTATCAAGACTATCTCAATCTATCGCCGATCCTGACGATGGTTCGTCTGCTGCCTATGTTCGTCACCGGCATACTCTGCAATTTCGCCATTGCACTTTCTATTGGGTGGGTTAGCTTGGTGGTCATTGTCGGTCAGTCCCGCTTCTTTCTGATCTTGCACCTAACGCTGATTGCATGTAGTGCTGGGGACCTTGCTCACTGGAACCGCTAGCCTGCTATTCGCACTCATCAACCCCTCGTCTCCGTACTGGGCGTTTGGTTTCCCCGCAGCCGTGATAGTAGTCTTCGGAGCTGACTTCGTCTTCGCCTCTGGGACGATCTTCGTCGCCAAAATCTCCTTGCCGCACGAACAATCACTCACTGGTGCCCTTTTCAATACCATGACGCAGGTTTGTATACTCCAACTCTGTCCTTCGTACATGCTGTTCTGACTTTTGCCTAGATCGGAACAGCATTTGGCTTGACTATATCTACTATTGTTTACGATCGCGTGGTTGCCCGAGACGAGTCTTCAATAGACTCACATAGTGCGACGTTGAAAGGCTACAAGGCGGCTCAGTGGACTGCCTTTGGATTTGCGATGTTGTGTGAGTGTCCCGAATCTCCAGGAGTGTGAATGGAATATTTATTTCGAGACTGGCAGCGGCTGTTCTGGCGACTATGTTCCTGCGCGGAGTGGGTATTGTGGGTTACTCGAAGCACTCTGTCATTCAAGATGAGAAGGCAGCGCGGGAGAAGGAGCAGCATGAATCTGCACTCAGCCTCGATGCACCGACGATTGTCAATTGAACAAAGAACGCGAAACAGACTACGATTGAGGTACACTTGCATTTTCCATCCATCTCTGGACCACCTATCCGCATGCATCATAAGTATACGATCACTACATAATGTGTGACTTGATTAGAGACCACTGTTAATATCCATAAATACATATATCGCGCCAATACAGACGAACTTTTACGAATCTGAAGAGCTTATGAGCGCCCTTGAGGGCGCCTCAATTGGCTTCGAATCGATCTCAGAGCAGCCGTATCCAAGTCAGAATGCATATGTTACAAGAACGTATAAAACATAATAATTAAATATCGTCCGCAACCTGCGTAGTCTCTCGGGAGATGATTGCACCTAGATCAACCACAGTATAGAACGAGAACGTCTTTACTTCTGCCCCCTTCGTAGGACTGCGCGGGACGTCGTTATCGTCTGATGGCGCCGGGTCGTCCGCCCGGTAAGTGTAGGATACCAACATGTTGAACTCGACTCTAGAGTAAGCAAACGCGGGGGCACTGCATAGATGAATATCATACCTTGACATTCCCGCGAGCCTCCTTGCCAATGACCACTTCGCCACCCACGACGGTCAAGTTTGCCTTCTTCTCAAGAACGCCCACAGCTTTCACCTTCCCCCGCCCATCCTTGTCCTTCCCATCTCTCCGACCAATGCCCAGTTCATCATCATCCAGCCCAAGCATGTCCTCATCATCTTCGTACTCCCACGCCTCTGCAAAAGCAGCTATGGGGAACGACGTTGTGGGCAGAGAAATCGCAAATGGCGGGCGCCGTGCTTTCTCGGGCACCGTACCGTCGCTCGCTGACGCCGCTGCAACGTGCATGCGCTGTACAGATAGTCGTACCTGAATGGGGTCGTACAACGGGTTTGTCAACGCCAGGTGGAAAGGGTATGTCTTCCCCGCCATCATCGTGGCCGATGTTGGCCGGTCGTCTTCTTTGTTCGTGGTGCGTTTGGCCGTGTCGGGGCTCTGCATGTGTGGAAGAGCAACTGTGATAGCAGGCAGATAGTTAGCTGCGACCAGCTTGATTTTATACCGCACAGATTGTGCCTTTTGCTCGGGCTTGATCAGGATGTGTGTGCATGTCGGACATCGCTTCGATGTCTTCGAGTGTAAAGGTATCCGCAGGGGTTTCAGCTCGCTGGAAAGCCGTTAATGAAGGGCATGAATCGAGTCAGGACGTGAAGTACCTGCTTTGGAGAGATGATTTCCAGCTGTTCGCCCATCTTTGCTCCAGGCTAGCCACCTCGCTGACATCTTCAATATGCTTCATGAAATCCGCATCGCCAGCCATCCCACTAGCGCCAATCTCCACTCGGCTCTTGTATTCCGGCATCTCGTCCTTATTCACGCTCTTGTCCTTGTTGGCGCGTCCGCGGGGCGCATTGGACGTGTATCGACCGACACCTGGGATGTCGCGAGCGAGCGCGGCGGAGGCGGCGGCTGTGAGGGAAGCAGTGCGGGAGGAGTGTGAGGTGTGCGTCGGCAGTTGGGAGGAGGAAAGAGATGATGTACGAAGAAATGGTTCGAAGTGCTCTTTGAGACGCTCAAATTCCAAGGAGTCGGGGGCGGAGTCTTCAGAACGTTGTAGTTGGGCTGGGACCAAATTTCGATTAACTACGCGGACTGTTGATCTGGGCAGGGTGCGTACCTGCGAGGCCAGTGGGCTTTTCAAACGTGATGCCTACTTCTGTCGAGTCCCACCTGCAATGATTGCAGTATAGGAAGAACGGTGGTTCACCAATGGTGCTTAACTGTATCGAGGATGAATTTCCATCGTCTTCTGTTGGATCTGAGGGCACCACCGATAGAGTGTTTCGACAGTTCGGGCATAAGAAGCAATTTCGCGCACATCTAGTAGGTTAATTCAAAAATTACCATTGGCCTACGTGCATGCCCGAACGTACCTGTTCTTCTCCGCGCGAACGCTAGCACTGGGCACCTCGAACAAACAGTTTGGACAGTAATATCCGCTGACTTCGACAGAAACGCAACGATTACATCTGACAGCATCACACTCTTCGCAGAAGAACAGCGTATGTAGATCATGAAAGCTATAGGACGACGATGCGAGATGCGGGGGCGGCGGCACCGGCGACGACGACAAACATGGACAGTGATAACTGATGCTCGGCGCGGCGAGTGTCATCTTAGATGTCAAGCAGGAGGTCGCGACTGTCGGGAAGGAGGAACGCGTGCGATGATCGTGATCTGTAGACTGCAAAGTATGGCCGTCGGGGCCTGTCATCCTCCCGTCATACATCATGGCTGCAGTGGAGCTTCGCGACGGTGGACCTGGCAAACAGGCCTTGTCTCTCGACTATATCTCCTAAACTCTCCGCTTTATTTTCTGAAAGAAACTACATTCTGTCGTTCGGCCTTAGTCTTGCGCTACTTTGCATCTTTCCGTACCTGCTCGATGGCTAGCTTATCTCAACCCATCTCCAAGATCCTACGCGAAGGCACGGCCGATGCGCACAGAGCGATTGAGGATACCCAAGGCGCAGCATGGCTCATTCGCGGGGAGCTCGACCGGTCGGAGTATCTGAGATTTCTGATGATGCTCTGGCACGTCTATGAGTGAGCATATCTAAAGCATGACGCGCATACAACTGCTGATGCGTATACATTAGTGCCCTGGAACGCGCGTTAGAAAAGCATGCCGAGCATCCCTTATTAAAGCCAACTTACGACCCAGGTCTGTTGGCACGTGCCCCTTCCATCGCAGAGGACATTGCGTTCTTCCTTGGATGTCCAGTCTCAACATGGCAATCAAACCCCGCTCATACAACGCTTCTTCTCTCTCACCTTCAACCTCTTGAAGCCTACCAAATGCGGATACGCACTTTATCCGACTCGAATGACCCGTCGTTATTGCTTGCGCATGCCTACGTCCGATACCTTGGTGATTTAAGCGGAGGCCAAATCATCCAGCGACGAATAGCCAAGGCTTACGATCTCGATACTGCTGAGGGAAATGGATGCCAGTTCTACCACTTCGAGACCGACAACACAAAGCAAGTCAAAGAGTGGTATCGCACTGGCATGAACACCGCTGTGGGTGGCGACGAGAAACTAAAAGGTATGTGTGCAAAATCCGACACGCATACATGCCCTCACAACACATCCAGCGGCATTATTGGCAGAAGCTAATCACGTATTCGAGCTGAACATGAACCTCTATTCTCTTCTCAAAGCTCCCTCGTCCCCACGGCCCAACGCCAGACCTGCTCTGTCCATATTAGGAGATGTGTCTCCCACACAAAGTCAATTTGACGACATGTCTCCCGTACGGAGTGGAGTTGATGAAGGCGAAACCAGAGAGATACCAGTGGAGATTATTCAAAACAATTCACAGCCTGAGAGCCTCGTCTCCCTCGGCAGCGTGTTATCTGTCGTCGTCGCTGTGTGCCTGGCTCATTTTCTGCTGGTGACTAGCGGTCTCACAGGGAGTGCATGGATAGAGAAATTGGAGAGCATAGGCTGGGTGGTGCCACCGTCACGATAACCAAATCCTGTAATTCTATTGGTGGGGACGATTAACTATTGGTATTTATGATGAGCGCCACAGTACGCCTATGTTTTGTTGTACCCATATATACATCACAAGTTTGGTCACAGTATAGCTTCAGGTGGCTCCTCCTGACTTGTCTGACTCTGAATGATCTTCGCCACCGCGCTACATATACGTATACATCGTATCCCTTATGGGGAATTGTCATACCTCCTAGCCTTAGCCTTCACCGATTACGCGACACCCACTTCCGTGCATTACTCCTTCGCTTCAATTTCGTTAATGAACCCAGAGAACGCCGCGAGCATTCTTGTATCGCTTACCCCCCGCGAATACCCGCGGAGCCGCCTATACCATGTCTCCCTGCGGTTACTAGCCTCAAGACATTAAGGGCGAGTCGAGAAGGGAGATGAGGCGAGGCTCAAGTTGTGCCTCGAATAGTTGTTTCAGCTTCAATACAGTCTTCTAATAGAGTGTATAGGGGTGTATGCTTTGGAGTTCAACCGAAGCTCGGCTTAAATGCATCAAGGGGAGCATATTAGAGGAAGCTGCACCTGCAAATCTGTGTCAAGTGAACTTTGAACCTGTTTGAACTTGTGCAACGCCAAATGTGGACCCAAGCTCAGTTGACGAATTCGGATGCACTCTAATCCAGTAATACTCAGAGGATCGTCGCAAGTTGGAGCGTATGCAAATATTTGCTTGCAGAGTGGTGGCAGTGCTCGGTGGATATCTCTGCTCTTCCGATTCGCTGCTCTTGATTTGCTATCCAAATCAGTCCAAATCTCACCAGTCTCACTCGCGACGGCCGGCAGGGCCTGGATTGTTGGCCGATGACCAGTATCACCTAGTATCACCAGGTTTCAGCCAGTTTCAGCTCTGGCCATCAACTGCGATCAATTACTTACGGATAGCACACGGCATCACATTTCTTCCTCAGCGCCGAGCTGAGAGCTCGCTGGCTCGTCGCCATGAGGGCACGCAAGGGCACGCAGGGGCATGCGCCGGCATGCGCCCAGGCGTCGAACTTGGGCCGCCAATTTCTGTCGAAAGCTGGCCCGCTGCGTGCATTGAGGCTTCTCTTACCGAACTTGTCAACTCGAACGCTCATGGGCGTCATGGTCGAACATTATACCTCAAAGCGACTGGTGAAAGCTACTGGTAATGATTTCAAAATATTCTAGGAGATTAGCAAGCAAGGCTCATACGTAGTGCCAGTGCCTGGCCCTGAAACTTGAAAGCAAAAGTGCTCTCTGTGATTCCGCTAGGCTAGGCACGCAGTGTGGATTGATATCCTTTGCTACTGATACACACATGAGTTGAATCCAGGACTTCTGCTTGACGAAAACGGAGGGTGCGGCCAGAAATTAATCGAGCAGAGTCGCGTGACTTCGCATTAGGTCGTTAGTTCAATCAGCCCAAGGATCCGTTACAATCTGCAGCGACACGTGGTAGCGTCCTCACCTGTCCCAACTACGCCAAAAACTCGGTTTTCTGATTTCAAGTTACGGAGGTGGAATGAATCTTAAATTCTCCTCCCGATCGCCCTGATTTAATTAACGGAGTAATACTTATGAGCAGCAAGTTGGAGCGACCTTTTTTTGATTACCTCCCTCCTCCCTTGGTCCCACAATCGCAATGTCCGCAGTAGCGCCTGCCCCTACGAAAGTTACCTACGACGGTGAGATTTGTGACAGAAGCTATCAAGCTCAGAGCAGGTCGCTGATCCACGCTTCACTGGCAGCTACTTTGGGTTCTGCGTTCATCGGATTCAGTGAGTCGTTTGGCATGCTCGTTAAAGCTCACAAGTCCTCCCGACTGAGTGCATCTCCAGCCGTATCTTGCATGTAGGGACGTCCTCCTTGTCGTTTAACCAGATTAAAGCTCTATATCCTACAGCTTGTACGGCATATTGTGTACGCAGGCGTACCACTATTACAATCGATATCCACATGACCGAGCTACGTATAAACTATTGGTGAGCAGTGTTCCGAATCAGACCGATCATTTCATTGTTATACTTATACACACCACGTAGGCTGCTGTGATATGGTGCTTCGACTAATCCGTGACTCGGGTAACATTGAACCTAACTCTGCAACAGGATAGCTGCAACTTTCGACCAGTGTCTCCTTGGATATACCTCCTATCATTTTATGGTTACGTGTGTAAATTTCTCCTCGTCGCTCTCGATCGTATGTTGATCTGTCAATAGCGAATACGCAAATCCTCTCTCCTTGCTTGGCAAGGCACCTTGGTTTGTAATTCCTATTTGTCTCGTCACTCGTGCTCACTGCTCTCGCAAACACAGGACTCAATTTGTAGGTGATCTTCATTGCATTGGCGTACAGTTGAACCTAAATATACCGAGTAGGTTTATGTGCTTTCAGGGGTAGGCAAAAATGCATTCACGGCTTACTACTCTCGCTTACGCTCACTACTTTGCCAGAAATTCGTAGGGACAATTGTCAAAACGTGAGAACCGTCTCTAAATATGAGTTACCCATGGACTCATCAACTACTACTTCAGCGCCTTTGCCTTTCGAGTGTGGCGATGTGAGTGATTTGTGCTGCTCATAACAGGGTACATTCTCCTGATCTTCGACGGTATATGCAGTCAGCGGAAAGAACTACTTTCTTGCGAGCGTTCTCGTGAGTCAAGTCTCTATCTATCCCTCAATCTTGCTGACGAATTGCGGTCTAGCTGTGTCTCACTTATACTGAATTCGGTATGGACTCTGTTAATATCTTTTCGTACTATGCTGAAGAAGATTGAACTAGCTCTCGCCATCGGTGCGCTTTTACACATCATCAAATTACCAATTTAACTAACAATAATTTCGCTTCCAGTCTATATCGTCCAAGCGTAAGTATTTACACTATGGTTTGGTTACCAAGAGCGCTGACCGATAGTAATTACAGTGCCCACCTACCCGGACTACCGGATTTGGGGCGTCTCAAAGTGAAAATATTTGAGTTTGTTTGAAAATGTGTGCTTACTCGAACGCAGACGATGGCCAGCCTCTCGTTAGCCGCAGGGCTGGCGACCGACATCACAACTGCAGCCGCTCTGTGCTACTATCTGCAAAAACTGCGAACCGGCATAGCATCGTGAGCATATCTTTATTCACCTCCGATCCCACTCTGACCATCAACATAGATCCGATTCGCTTGTGCGCAGCCTCACCCGCTATGCGGTTAACTGTGGTGTCGTTACCAGGTACTTTTTGATTATCATCTTATAAAGATTGGTTCCCCATCAGTTCTACAGCTTTTGCAGCCTGGCGACCCTTATTACGGTAAAAAATAATTGGCTTCTCGAGTCTGCCTGTGCTTATAAGCATGTGAAACAGTATGACGCTTTCCCAGACACGTTTGTGTTCATGGCGTTCTACTTCTTGTTAGCCAAGCGTGAGTTCCCCTTTGCCGTACCACACGAGCACCGGCTGATGCGAGATCTTTCCCCTGACCAGTCTACTCCATCTCTTTCTTAGCCACGTCAGTCCAACTTGGCAAATCCAATTCTCCTTCAATAGCTCACAGTGCTTATTGCTTCCAGCCTGAATACCCGGCAACTCGTGCGCGGGTCTCGCTCAACGGATCAGGAAAATCAACTCGAGCACGGGAATACCGTGTTGGAATTGTATAGATCCGGCAGCTCACGCAAAGAGAGTCAGCAGCCTCAGAGCCTGGACTCAAAGGTGCGCAAAGTCGGCTAAGCGGCACCCGGCCACATTCTCATTTTCGCATAACCGTAGATCGACACGCAGAAGGACTCACGGACCCTCGGGGCAGAGACCGTAAGTAGCACAAACCATCTGTCTTGTTTTTTGTGGTACTGACTGAGCCTGCAGTCTTATTCAGCTTACCTGCCATGGGTCCGAGAGGATGAAACGGAAACCCAGTGATTGTCCTGCAAAATACTAATTGATGACCCCACACGCTCACTCTGTTACACTACGCTCATGTAAATATGTTAAGACATTTTCTCTGTGGAAGTACTCTCGTTTAGGGATAATATTAGGCTTAGTACGCTTCATTTTTTAATTTTCTCTTAGTCTCAATACAAACAGTTCCATCAGGAGTTTGCATGCCGCGACGTTGTGGTCTGATACTGATTCCGAACGAGGTGGCAACATTGCGATGCCTTGTGGTTATAAGATTGATGTCAACTTTGTACCAATTCTGTAATCGATTAAAAATCTAGCACGGATTGGTTTCGTATAGAAAGTCTTCATCTATCTTGTAACTACGAGAAAACGATGATAAAGTGTTCGCAAAGGGTTGGATTCATTCTGGGTCCGTTTGCAAGGTGGCTACAGGGCATTCCGAGTGCTTGGGAGGACATGAAATATATTTACGAGAATCCGAGGTACATAAGGCAGGCTGAGATAACATACCTCATTCGAAATATATCGCCTAGCTGCGAGCCCTTTAAATCCTCACTACCAAAAAGATGTCGATCATGGTAGGCATTTGCATCTTCACTGAATGACTTTTCATGAGTCATAATCAACACTAAATTCATACAGAGAAATGTTACAAATACAACTTCACAAATAACTCCAAGCGTCGGTACATCCTGATCCTACATCTGCCCAGTAAATGAATATCGATCTCCACTCCCTTCCCTTTCATACTGCGTGTACAATTACATCGGTGACTGTGCTACTCCAAGCCGCATCAGCATGAGTCACAATCGATGTAAGGCAGGCATACCTTTTGTTTCAACACAAGATATCTGGTGAGCATTCAAGCCCAAACGAAAAAACCGCAGTGCCGAGGGTCACTAACGTTCCTTCCACAGCCCCTAAACTTCTTCCCAGCATTCCGGCTACCTGGCCCTACTGTCCGCAGTTTGGCTGTTAGTCCGCATCTGCAGGCGGGGATGCGGAGGTCTCGTTCGCTGCGGAACCATCCGCAGATATCGCATGTACTATAAGGCCGACCATTGGTCTTAGCATAGAACTGTGTCATGCGTTGACCGCAATGAAGGCGAGCAGGTTTGACAGAGCCTGAGGTTGACATGATAGCTGACTGCTAAATTTCACCGTCAGAACGACCACACTTGTGGGTCAGATCCACGTAACCTTGATATCTGCTGAGATATGTCGAAGGCTGAGCGTTGAGCGCGGAGGGATAAAGTGGGAGTTGCGTCGGAGCGCAGGAATTGAAGTTATATGTGCTTCGGATTCGCGAGTAGGTTCCAAGGGGTACGCAACAATAGAGTCCGAGACACGAGGTGGGGGGAGGGGTGGGTGTTTTGCGACCTTAACTGGAAAATATGACCCCCTATTTTCATGCTCACAATGGATCTTTGAGAGCATCCTGGGTATCTTGGAGCATTCTAGAGGTTTCCCCAGACCTCCGTGAAGGTAAATAAGACCATTTAGCAACAATGAGGATTTGTTGAGGGTGATTTGGCTGTATTAGGGACAAACAACTCACGCCACACTGTGGGCGCCTATTTTGGCAGTCACTTTGCAGTCAATACCCACATCAACTCCTACCTGCAAACACTTTCAATATCGGTTGAATCATAAACTGTGGTAGCTAGGATGCATATTGCAAGCAATTTTTGGTATCTGCCATGTCTTTTGGTCACACTAAATAGTTGTTTGGACCGTGGGAATATCTATCAGGGGGAGGGGTGGGTGTTTTCGAGGCTTGACCGGAAAATTCGACCCTGTGTAGAGGATTCTGGCCTTGCGTACCCCTTGGTAGGTTCTAGATCTAGGGCATGCACCGCCATGCAGATCTCTCCACGGATCTCGGGAGATCTCGGGCCGGGCACACCAACAGATCACAATTTCTTCCCCGACTATCTAAACCAATGTTATTTGATCGTGAATACCAGGATCCTAACTAAGTTCGAATTCCTTAACGGTGACATGCACATTGAACCGTCGTTCGACAGTAGTGCAGCCTCGATTTTCAAGCACTAACCCGCAGCTAATAGAGAGTACTATTGTCAGGTATTTCTACGATAACATCATCAGAGGGATACATTGCTCCACCACTTGGAGTACCGGACACGGATGATCAAACATATTTACGCTAATCGGATTTAACGCGCGTTCCCTGAGATTGATTCTTGCTCAATCTGCTTGGCTGCAGGTGTTCCCAATTCATACGTATGTAGACTTTCATCGCGGTGACGTTGAAGGCACCCAGCGTGACCCCATACCTGCTCCGGTCCGTGGGGAGCCACCCATCCCGGAAACGTTCTTCGAGCAGTAGTGCGCGCAGGTCCGGGACCGAGCCACCAAACAGGGACAACATCATGGAGGCGCTGCCGAAGACGCTCATGAGCATCCTGTCGTGTGAATGTAGATGGAAGGGTGGCCACTTACTTGCCTGCGCCAAAAAGCCTGTCGAGGACGTTGGTGCTGAACTCAGGGTTTCCCGCCTTGCAGTCGACGATTCGCTGGCTCAAGGCGTCGGCGATGTCCTTGGCAACGAGTTCGCCGTTGGGCCCCGATGCTCGGGCGAGAAGATCCTCGACGACGGGCGTGGCGATCTTACTCTGGTCTGGCTCGAAGTACGCGTCCTCTCTGACGAGCGACGCGTCATGTTCGATCTTGTTGTGCTTATCCATCTCGACCAGATCAAAGGTGCCTTTCGAGTAAGACTTTTGCATCATGATGGCAGCGTAATTCGGGAGGAAGAACGCGTAGGTGGGTGCGAAGTTGTAGGTGGCTTGCATTGCCTGCAGTGCATCAGAATGATGAGATGGGACTCGGAAGTGGATGTAAGAGACGAACAGTGGTCAAATCGACGAAAGATATGTTGCGCCCATCACGGGGGAGGATTCCTACGATTGGATTGAGTACCTGAGCTGCACTGATCACTTTGATAAAGTTCCGTGCTTACCATGATTTGCCATGGCGTTCATCCCAGGGCACGAACATCTACTATCTCCCTCTTTCGGCGCGATGTACTCTGGCCATTTCCCTCTGAAGCCTGGATGGCCTTTGGGCACTACCTGGTCTGGTGTCCTCTCCGGGAGAACCAGGTTACCGACTACCAGAATCCCATCCCATAAGAGGACATAGAGAAAAGAAAATAAGTTCACAATCAAATTGAAGACGCCCATCGTGATTCCAGTGTCGTGGCGGAAGTCAAAGCCTCAAAGAGCAGTATAGAGATGAGGGCTGGGTTGCGGATCACCAGGCAGGTTATATGCATCGATTTACATGACATACATGACCTCAGGGCTTGAGCTAAGTCGTCATATCTCGGCGTATAGGGACTCGGAAGCGAAAAGTGTCCAAGTTGTGTGGAGGGAGTTCCGGAAAAGTGCTAAGTTAAAGCCTGTTCTGGATTTGTCTGCTTCGTGGACCGAATTCAAGCAGTACCAGAGCCCGATACAACTGGTCGCAGTGATGGAGGTTTATCTTTGCACATCGGATTGTGAAGTAGTACCCTGGATCCGGTGCGTTGCGGTGATCGAGATTCAATGAAGGTACCTCTGAAGGATAGGAAAATGACATACCAGCTCTCATGTCGGGATCGGTTGGGGCGGTTTCAAGACCTTTCGTCTAGAGAACCGGAGAATCGGAGCCGTCTATGCAGAATCGGAAATTTTGTCATCAACGCGTCGACCGCTGTCCAGATGGTGAATAGTAGGGGGGCGTCCTGGGGCATCATGCCTTTGTTTATTCTCGGAGTCGGAATTACAACTACTCTCCACGTGCGCTGGACCAAATTGGCGGAGGCATTACGTCACCGACGCGATCGACTCAGAGTCAATGGCACTCATCAGCGCTCATCACGACGGCACCGCAACCGTGTCAACTTGGCCGCCGACATTTTGTCTTTCCTCCTCTCTTCGGCTTTGCAATATCCATGAATTCCGGTGAAGAGAATGGATATCCACTTGCTGAGGACAGTGAGGACGATATGGTGTGGGAGGAGGTTGACGTTCCAGACGTGGCGGAGCCTCGCAATATCGAAATTACCCTGCAGGCGCGTCCGAAGCAAAAGGATGTAGATGACAAGTATGTGCAGTTCTCATCGCCTCAATGCTGAGATTTTCAAACGCATGGACGCCAGGAAGAAGGAAATTCGCGTCGAGCATTTGGCTCGACTGAATAGTCACAAGATGCATACCGTGTGTTTACTAATGAATGCCCGAGTTCGCAACAAATGGATCAATGACGAGTTACTACATGTACGCGCATCTACGTGACCATACCATTATGAACCCTTACACTGCTCACAGGCACGCTTGTTGTCTTTGACACCTCTTGCACTTCAGAATGCATTTGCAGCGATCCATCCCTCCCGAGTATCTGAATCGCATCATCGAGGACACATGTTTCAGAATGCAACCGAGCGCCTCGTCAACTGGTGGGCCCAGTCCTTCTTCTCGGTTGAGCCCGTAGGCCATATACGAAGCAAGACTTTTGACCGGGTGCAGAAGCTCATTGCCCATCTACCATCTCTGGGCCCCAAGGACATTTTAGACTTAGAGCTTTTAGACGAAGAAGAGCAAGAGATCATCAGGTCGGAGAAGAGCTTGATGAAGCATGCCTTGATGCGCTCGGGCTCAAGAGATGTCAGTGCTCAGCTGTTCACTGCGCTCTGCCGTGCCCTGGGCATACCCGCTCGACTTGTCGTCAGCCTGCAGAGTGTTCCATGGCAAGCGGGGGTTGGAAAGCCCAAGCCACGATCCACGCCAAAGAAGAAGAAGGATGTGAAAGGGAAAGGAAAGCAGAAGGAGGTTGAGGTTGAAGAGGCGGTAGATGCTGAGGAAGAGATGGAGGAAGTAATCATCGATGTCAAAGGGAAAGGAAAGGCGAAGGATGATGCGTTCAACAGCGATGGGCACAGGCTTGACGGAAAGTCCACGACTAGCGCGAAGAGCACCGCCAAAGCTAAGCCTGTCATCAAGTTGCGCAAACAGAAAAGCAAGGGTCATACCTTTGGAGCGGTTCCCAAGCTACAACCAAAGCCCCGGCGCGAAGGTGAGCACCTGACCTTCAGCATATCACCATTCTGAAGCCAAGCGCTCCGTAGCTACCCCGGACCCCACGACCACCCCTCCAGTATTCTGGACTGAGGTCTTCTCCCGTGCAGACGCCCGTTGGCTCTCAGTAGACCCTATTCGTTGTCATGTAGACAAGCGAAAAGTCTTTGATCCAGCACCATTCGCTTCTCCGCATATCAGGCAGGAGAATCGCATGGTCTACGTTATGGCGTTCGAAGAAGACGGTTACGCGCGAGATGTCACGCCGCGATATGCCCGAGAGTATGGCGCGAAGGTCATCAAGATGCAGGGAGGAAGCAAGAGTCGAAAGGACTGGTGGGAGAAGGTCACAAACATGGTGCAACGACCTTATAGACTGGTAAGTGCGCAATACGGCACGATTTGAGTATCTTGCCTGACTTCAAAACCTTCATCCACAGCATCGAGATGATCTAGAAGATCAAGAGTTGCAAACGAATCAGTTGACAGAAGGTATGCCAACGACTATGGTGGGCTTCAAGGATCATCCCATGTGAGTTTCTGAAATTTCCAGGCTAGCCGCATAACCCATACAGATTATCAGCTATGCCCTCGCGCGTCATTTACATCAAAACGAAACAATCCATCCTCTGGTTGAACTAGGCAAATTTCGAGGGGAACCTGTTTACTCTCGTTCGGCTGTCATTTCCCTCAAAGCCTCTGAGAACTGGATGCGCTCCGGCCGGAAGATCCGGGAAGGCTGTCAGCCCATGAAGTGGGTCAAACAACGTGCATCCACTGTAAACAGGAGACGAGAGATCGAAATGACCCTAGAGCGCGAGAGAGAAGAGAAGGAGCGGGCTGGCCAGCCGAGCTCTGGCGTCGGTGAAGAGGAAGTCCTTCAAGGCCTGTATGCGGAAAGCCAAACCGAACTGTACGTGCCGGAGCCCATCGTCGATGTACGTTCTCTGTTATATCAATGCGCGCGAGTGTTGACTCCTCGATGTCCCGCAGGGCAAGATACCCAAGAACGACTTCGGAAACATCGATCTTTATGTGCCATCAATGCTGCCAAAGGGTGCTATTCATGTGCCATGTGAGTTTGGTTGTGTTTCTGTTGATGCTTTGGCGCTAAGATCAGCAGTCAAGGGTGTCGCGAAGATTGCGCGCAAATTAGGTTTTGACTTCGCAGAGGCAGTGGTGAGTTTAGCCGTCAGTATGCGCGATTTTCCTTTTCAACTAGGCCCTTTAGACTGGTTTCGAGTTTCGCAAGCGGCGAGCAAACCCCATCATTGAAGGCGTTGTCATTGCGGCCGAGAATGAACCGGCTTTACTGGAGGTGATGTTGTCAATGTTCAGCACGCAAACTTTCTTCTTATAATATCACAGGCATACTTGGAAGCAGAAGAAGAGGCCGCTAAGAAGGCTCAAACGAAACGTGAAGAGCGTGTCCTCAAGCGCTGGACTCGGCTCGTACATGGTCTCAGGATCCGGCAGCGATTGCAGCAGCAGTACGCGACAGAGCCTCAATCTGAGGATCCACACTGGCTCGACACTCAGGCTTCGGCTTCCCATCTCAATGGCAGAGAGGAAGTAAGCATGCTCATCCATACTGTTGGATACTCTCACTCAAGAAAATATGGTAGCATGTACCCGAGGCAGGGGGATTCCTCACTGCCGCTGATGATGTGGTGCAAGCATTTCACTTGCCAAAGTATCAGCACATCGTAGCCGAGTATTCAACGAACGCACCCTCCGCTACTGTTGGTTCCGGCGGACTCCCACCTATAGCCGAAGTGTCTCAGGGTGTTCCAGTCAATTTCGAAGAAACTACGGAAGCTTCTCAAGATAACGATGATGTCATGAATGAAATGATCATTCCCACTTTCCACGCAGACGCTCCTATTCAGGATGGCGGAGTGCCTTTGAGCATGCAAGAGCTAGCCGACGCAGCAAGACAACGTTCCATGGAAGAGGCCGTCCAGGGAGAAGAGATCGAAATCGAATTCGCCATTAAGACACCGGTACAGCCCGTCAACGGCTTAGACAGATCGACAAGAAGTCGGCAACTACCATCCAGGACTAGAGGATCTGCGAAGAAACGACCCAGAGAAGAAAGCGAGAAACCGTCGCCGAATATCAAGAGGGTCAAGGCCGAGAAAGTTTCCACGCCCACGCCCACGCCCACCAGAGTGCTTCGTCCCCGAGCCCCCAAGAGCTCGACTCAGATAGAAGAAGAGAAGCAAATGGAGCGGGCGTACCGCGACGCCATCGCAGATTGACCAGTGTCATAAGACCATTGGTACATAATGTATATTTTACACCTCCTAATTTAAGGACTTATGAGCTTTTCATGCTCCCTTACTCTATGTGAGCACCCTCTGAGTCGCATTGCACGGAATTAGCCGTACAAGGACTCACCTGCTCCGTCACGACATCCGTTGATTGACGAGGCACTAGACATGCAAATGTGAGATACGAGGTATGCCCGCGTACCTCAGGTAGTACTGTTGATACATTGATCGACTTTGGTGTGTTGTCTCTCGCGTCATCTTCAGTGGACGAAGCCGCGTCCACTGCGCCGGCCGATGAAAGTCGCTCGACATTAGGTTCCATGGTTTCGTCTTCATCATCTCCTTTGACCCGTTTGTGCGCGCTCTCTGGACTTGAATCAGCAACATCGCCATCTTTGGATTCACTTCGTTTTCTCTTCGCTATGCCGTTAGAGCGAGATAATGCGATCTGCCTCAATCGCTTCTCTTCTCGTTTCTGTTCGGCCTGTTTCAAATTTTCGCCGATTTCTTTTATAGATTGAAGCGCTGGTATCTGGTTGACTTCATGGGGCCGGATAAGCGTTTCGTACATCGTAATGTCTAACAAAAAAACAACTTAGTTCGGACAAAAGAGTGCTGGGAGAAAATAATATACCGGTGAACCCTGCTTCGTTGAGTGCATTCACTGTCCGTAACACTTGCTCCATGCATGGGCTAAAACAGCAAATACGTGTAACGCGGTCTTTCTACGATGATGTCAGGCATGAGGATGGTTCACGATGATTACATTTTTGCTCACTCGTAAAGCATTTTTCGCATGTTCAACAGCTTCCCATGGAGCAGGCAAGTCAAGAAAGACTAGTTCACTGTCAGTGGGCAAGTGGCACTTTATTTGCATAGTATTGATATTTACCAGAGTCTGCAACGTCAGCCACTGTGAATCCATCTTTGCAAACGTTTCGATGTGTCAGCGTAATTATATCATCTAAGCCATGCCTCATGAATTCTTCCCTGCTCAGGACATTGATAAGCAGGTCACATTTTGAGCGACGTAGAATGAATACCTGGCTTTGGCAGCCCGTGCCTCATGAAATTCGTAAGACCAAAGATGGCCACTTTTGCCAATAGATCTGGCCACAGAATGGGAGAATGAACCCGAACCAGTACCTGGAAAATTATCAATGGGCAATCTCATGAATTGCACTGGGAGCGTGTTTACCTGCCTCGATGACACGGCTGCCTGGTCTGATGTCCAACCATGTTGTTATGTATGCGATATCGGCAATGTACAAGATTTGCGTGCGGTGAGGTAAGGACATGGTCCATAATTCCGGGGTGGGACGAAGTATGTTGACGAAGCCTTTGCCATTGCGGGAACCGACTTTGGACCCAAATGGCATGCCGATAAGATCATCGTGTCGGTAGTTACCGAATTTACTGTTGAAGTCTTTTCCTTGTGTAATTATCAGTGGCTGCAGAAGATCTCTTGTCTAAAGAGGAGTGGACTAAGGATTAAATCGTTTTGCATGACAGTCAAGCGCGAATTTACCAGCCAAACAATTACAAGATCCCCTGCGGCAATTTCTCGTGCTGTGGACCATGACATCGTCGAGAGGGCCTAATTTCTTGAAACACTTGCCAAGATTGCGCAGTTAGATCTCAGGAACGATAGGACAGGAGCAGCGCGGTTGGTGGCGAGGAAAAAGAAACGTGGGAAGCAGCTTTGTCGAAGATCACTGGTTTGGCACGAGACATCACAGTCACGCCTTGCCGTCAAAACTGGTGTCACGCAACGCGTCTTTCTTCTCTAACGCCCATGAGCTCAGATTGGGACGCTCAAGACTCGATCGCCGGTTCGTCACGAAATAGTGATGAAAATAATCTCAACTCGCTGTTCTCCTCACTTCCCGCAACTCCACCCAGGGTGTCCTATCCAAACCTCGATGGTAGCGGAACTCGTGTCAGACCCCAGAAGCTCAGGAAAGGCTCCTCGATTGGACCAGATGACTGCCACAGGTATCCTCTCATCTGTATATAAACGTAATGTGATGTCTAAATGTCTCGATTTATCAACAGGGCATTGAGACAAAGTGAGATCACGCAGCGCGCGCACTCGAGTGAAACGGTTGACATCGAAACTGAAACTTGCAGCATTTGGGCATTCAGAATATAAAGGGAAACAGAAAGATATCATCGAAGCTGCGGTGCATGGTACGTTATATGTGTGATGCATTCATTCTGAGTTCCCGATAAACCCTCTCGTTCAAAGGTGCGGATGTTTTCGTTCTAGCTCCAACTGGTATGGGGAAGAGCATATGCTTTCAGCTCCCTGCAGCAGCTGAAAAGGTACGCATGTGTGCTATTGCCAATATATGTGTCTAAGAATCATTCCTTCTAGCGAGGTATCACTATCGTGGTCTCTCCTTTGCTCGGTCAGCGAAATTCCAGTTTGCATCCATAAAGCACGGCACTGACTTTGGTTTAGCATTGATGAAGAATCGTGAGTGTTTCCAAAAATGTTGAAATCAGCTTCACGTCATCTTGGCACAGAGGTAGCCAGTTTGTTGAGGAAGTCGGTTCCTGTCGTCGCATATACATCCGAGACGTCCAGCGAAGAGCGAGCCAATGTGAATCTATATGTATATGATTCTTGCTCGCTAAAGTTAATGTGTGGCCATTCAAGATCGATCTGGACCTATTGTCCGGCCATCCAGTGAACCGTCTGTTGTACAGTAAGTGTACTTATCTCCACAAAATGAGCATTCATATTGACCAGGACACAGTCACCCCAGAACGGTTTTGCACTTCGGATTTCTTCAGGTTGCTGATAAACCCTTATACGAATGGTGAATTGAATAGGCTCGTGGTCGACGAGGTAAATAATTATTTTAGCCTTTGGCGCCTAGCCCAAGATAATAACTCGCTGCACAGGCACACTGCATTAGCGAATGGGGGCATGACTTTCGACCAGATTACAAAAAATTGGGTTCTTTTCGCGATCGCTTCCCCGGCGTGCCTATCATGGCTCTCACTGCAACGGCGACTGCAACGTGAGACATTTGCGACTCATCTGCTGATAGCTATCGAATGTTCAATCAACAGTGTTCAAGAAAATATAGTACAGAGCCTCAAGATGTCACATGAACATTTATACAAGGTGGTACATCCTTTCAACCGCCCGAATCTATTCTACGAGGTCCGTCATGACCACAGCCCTTTCGATCGTTTAATTGACTGAAGCAGTTGCGATACACTGGAGCCCCCAATTCCGTGGCGCAGATGGCCGATATCCACCAATTTGTAACAACGCTTCACAGCCGAAGGGGAAGGCCGTCATCGGGCATAATTTATTGCCGGACTAGAGCCATTTGCGATGAACTTTCTGGGTATCTCAGAGGCAAGGGCCTGAACAGCAGACCATATCACCGTGGAATTGCGTGAGTATTATGCAATTTTGAGAGCAGCGCACCTCTCACATCTTCGCTCATGTTGCTGGCAGCTCATCTACGCTCGGTAAGACTTTGATCGAATGGGAAAACGGAGGTAACGGAGAGGGGGTGGACGTTGTAAGTTCTCCCGCTTGTTTCACTAAAGAATATTCCTTCTCAACTCCCGTTTGGCGAGGTATGCGCAACTATAGCGTTTGGTATGGGGATCGATAAGAGTGATGTTCGGTTCGTATTTTATTCATTTTAGTCTGCTTGATATCGATCTTTGGGGCAGGTATATCATCCACTACGATTTACCCAAAAGTTTTGAAGGTGAAATTTTTCCACGATCCTTGCGACCACCTTGTTAACTTCCAATCTTACGCAGGCTATTATCAAGAGACCGGCGAGTGAAGAATGCTCTCTGCAAAAGCAAATAGCTGATTAGGCTTCGGTGCGCAGGGAGAGCTGGACGCGATGGATCCGTGAGTGTGCTTCGTCGTCTTAGATAGCTCCGCTGACAGCATTTAGCCTTCCAAATGCCTTATATATTACTGTCTGTGAACGTGAACTCATATCTTCCTGCAACATAGCTGAAATCTGATTTTTTCAGCTCGAGAGGACGTAGTAAAAGTCAGGAAGTTTGTCTCCATGTCCCAGAATCAGAGACTACAAATATCAGATATTAATGGGCCGGCGCCGAGTCAGCGGTCGATTGATAGTTTATCGGCAGTAAGCTGATCGTCTTCACCTTGCTCGTCATCTTTGTTCTCATCCGCCGGTCAATCAGCTTGTCAACTTTGCTGAAAGCACCACAGTCTGTCGACATGTTGTAAGAATATTTCCTAAGCGCCAGGATATTCGCTGACACCTCGACTTCCAGTCAATATGTCGATACTTTGGAGAGGTTATTGACGACAAAGATACCGACCTGGTGAAACGGTACTGTAATAATATGTGCGATGTGTGTATCACTCTCGGCTTGTCTTTACTATAACATGCTAATCTATATCAGGTATGCAAATATCCCGAGAAGACCAACCGTCTGAAAGACAAGCTCTCCACTCTGGAGTTCGTCAGCAGCCAAACAGAACAACTGCATCGCGGGGTCCAGAACGAAGATGAAGATGGTTATCCTAACCCTCGGTTTCAACAATCTGTAGCAAATCCTGGATGGATGGCAAGACGTGCGAGTGGAAAGGGACAATTAGGAGCCACTAAACGTGGTGTCGGGTTTTTAGATAGCCACGGCGGGGCTTCGGTGAAGAAACCTCGGACAGATATCTCTCTGGCGCCAAAATTAGGTCAGAAGGTCCCGCTGAGCGACAAGTGTGTGCTCTTGCTGAGCTTAGCGATCTATCTAGTCACCAAGGAATATTCTTCGGCTACTTCGTTAAAGAAGCCATTCAAGACACCTTTCAAAACGCCTTTCAAGGTCCCCCTTCAACTCCCAGCACTGCATGACGTGCCCAGTCCGGAGGTGAAAGAGGCAAGTCCCGATCTCGAGATATCGGACGATGAAGTGGTGGTCATGGAAGAGATCAAAGAAGCGTCATACCCAGAGTCTTGTGGGCGTTATATTGATTTGCGCCATTGCACCGTCGCTGAATGTTTTGCAGCACCATGCGCACAATGGCCGGAGGAGGACATGCGAGTTGAACTTGAAGTCTCCTTCTCTCAGAAGATACCAGTAAGGTTCATCACACTTTCAATGACATGCATGAGCTAATCAAAGAGGATAGGCGGATGTTCGTCGGGAAGGCTCTCGAGCGATACGGCAAGCTCTTCAGAAAACCTTTATGGGCAGCCGCGCCGACGAAGTCTGGTCCAATATCCGCCACTCACCGCTCAGTGAAGATACTAGGTGTGTCACACAATACTCTTCGGTGGTACTTAGGCTAAGCTGCTCAATTAGGAATGCCATACTGTCTCAAACAGCCCAAGAGCTTGAATTTCGCGCCATGTCTTTGTGTACCACTGTCGATGGGTACAAAGCTCGCGCAGACAGCCAGGTTGATGCTGTCAAGATTCTGCGTGGCCCAAATATATGGGCAGCGCAAGCGGGTCCCGAAGACGAGGACGGGGAGGATGCACGCAACGTTATTGAAATCATGCAGAGGTTGTGTAAAACAACAGTGAAAAACAAAGGGAAGGGCAGAGAGACATAGCACCGGTGGTAATCTATTACTCTCCGTGCTACGACAAACTGAATGTATGTATATTATAATTTTCGGGGGATAATTTATGGTGGTTTGCTGATGTTAAGCAAGGCGTCCAACGCTGGACATCTAGCAGCCGCGTTTCATTCGAGTTCAATGTTAAACTGCCATTCCAGTGGCATATGCTGTCCCGTCATCATCATCCTCGTTCGCAAGAACGTGTGGGGACGATGCCCCGCTTATCATGTACAAATCATCATCCGCAATGTGCAAGTCATGCACTTCTTCATGTGGCTGCAGTCGCTTTACTTCCACGCCTGCTCCTTGGACTGAGCTCATAGACGGTATCGAGGCGCTGCTTGATATCGAAGGTGAGATTATGTGCCTCGTCGCTGGGACTTCCCGATTTGGTGTTTCCGTGGAAGAGATAGTGGGAGGCGATGTGGCAGGTTTAGAGAATCGCGCAGTCTTTGCGCTCCAAAACGATCCAATCCCAGCGCCCCACGACCCTATCGCTGCCTTAGCCTCAGCGGCAGCGGCGCTTAGCTCTGCTGACGATGGAAGTGACGTGCGTATAGGTGTCTGGGGTTGCTGTTGCAGCAATCCATTGGGACTAGATGGCAGAACAGGTGACACTTCCACAGGAGTGCTTGATGTGCTGCTCGTCACGATCGTAGCACCAGCCTCCTTCTGCTCATTCGGAGAGGGCACAAGACTAGGCGCGCGCTGCCACCTGCCACGCACGCCCTCAACAGCCTTGAGGAAGTTTGTTGATCCCGCTGTTATGGTTCGAGAGATTGCCTCCCGAGTAGGAGCGAGCTGTTGCTCAAGTTTCAATTCCTGAATACCCTCGGAAAGACGGAGACCGATGTCTGCTACGACTGAAGGCTTCTCATTGCAAGGGTGGCGTGGTTCAACTATGTCGAAGAGCATCGAGTCTGTGGTTCGCTCCCATACTTCGTATGCATTAGTCTTTTTGAACTCGGAGATCCAGAGAGGATTGAAGTCTTCCGTCGAGTTCGCATCCACACCCGAACCCCCAGTGATCAAAACCCCATTCCCTTCTCCCTTGGCCAAGAAGTCTTGATATCGCACAGAGGCGAGGGCCGATGACACGTACTCTTCGAACTGACACATATTCAGACAACATATAGATCAAGTGCGGATGTGTTACTTACCTTGGTGCGAAGATAGTCGTCGCTGCCTTTGAAAAGCATTCCTGTAGGCCGTGTGGGATCTTCGTCATTCCATCCCTCGTTGACATCTCGCACGATATCGTCCATCCATTTTCGGTCCGCAGCGGTCAATCCAGCAGACCGTTCGAGCGTCGGATCGCGAAACTCAAATGTACCATTTTCGGTCTACATTGCCTTCAGCTCTATGATAACAAACAACGGGAAACTGCACTTACATTAACAAGTAAATCAATCTCCTTAAGTCCAGTAACGATTGAGTTCGTGCTCCCACAAAGCCAACTCTTCGTGTCTTTAAGCATGTCCACTTGTTGTAATGGAATGTACGGCTGGAAAAACGCGTCTTTGCCAAACACGTCTAGGGGAAGACCAAGGTACGCCATCATGCTTTTACGATCGCTGGTCTTTAGCGAGTTTGCCTTCTTGAGTGTCGCAGCGCGAGTTGATAACGGTGGAGACCCACAGTCCTCCAGTGTCTGCAGAAGACCAGGGAGAAGTGAGATTAAGGAGTATTGATAGGTGCAAAGTCGCTCGACGGGATGACCATAGAACATGATCCTCTTCTGGAGCATGAGGGCTTTGATCAGAACAAGGGTGCGTTGGCGGAATATATGTACGAGCTCGCGGATAGAGGTACCCATATATAATCCGGACTCTGTGAGCTGTGAGCGGAGCGATACTTCCAGAGACGCCGCAAAGTCCGGGAGTATGTCGAGTTGGGTAAAGTCTAGTTGGTTGAAGAGAGCTTGAGTGACCACGCCTAGCTTGTCCCGCATGGGCCCGAACACGGGTTTTGAAGCCAGAACGACAACAGCTTTTTGAACTGTGGAACGCGTAGCGTCAGCATCGCGTACGCGGAGGGCTGATGCAGCGACTTGACGATTGCATGAAATGCCGAAGACGGTGGTGGGGTTGGGGAAATTGGATGGGACGAGATGGAAGTAGGAATAATCCTCCGTGGAAAGATGGGCGCCATCTGGTAGGGCGAGAAAGGGAAGGTTCGCGGCAATCTCTTCATCTGCGAAGATGTCCACACTTGAAGTAGAGTGTGAATATTCGATGCGAGGTCCCACGAGGTGGTTGAAATCAATCAGCGCGATGCCAAGAACCAGGGGTCCGGCGGCGGGTTGCAAAAGTGTGGACTCTGGTCGCGCTTTCCGGGAGGAGTTAGAGGCGAAGCTGGAAATGCTTGCTGTTTCTGCGCGTGGCGTCCCTGCTGTTTCCTGCTGGACGGGGGTAGGAGGATATGTCGGCAGTGGGCTGGGTTCAGTGACGCTTTCGTGTATTGATGATGAAGGGATACCGCGTGCTGACTTGGAATCGCCGTAGACCGAAGGGGCAGCGCTGGTAAGCGGACTAGTCATTGCGTCGTATGGATTCTCGTGGGTATACATGCTTGAGTCATCAGGTTCTGAGCTGAAATCTGTGTCCAGCGTGTATGCTTGCGATTCATGCTTTAAATTGGACAGAAATTCGTGCGCGATGTTGGGTGAGGGACCAGAGTCGTCTACGACGTGATTCCCCTCGGCCTCTTCCTCCAGGGAGACTTCATGAGTTGCTTCATCCTCGTGGACATCGTCCGACAGATGTACAGGATGTACAGGTAATGGCGATGGGGGTGCCGAAGACAATGAGATTGAGCGTTGCGAAGCAGTATCCGCGTCGTCGTCGTCGTGCAGGTGCAATCTATGCAGAGACTGCTCGAAGCTGGACACTACCGGTGTGCCATAGTCGTGTTCTTGTTGGTCGTTCATATTGGCGGTGAGAATAGTGGTGAATAAAGTGCGGTTGCACCGTGTACTAGATCGGAAACCTGTCGCGGAGTACTCAGCCTCCGTCAAGCCTCACGATTGATTGAGTTTCTTGCACTCTTCACTCTCACTCCCATCTGCTCCACTTGAGGCTGGATATCCCTCGCCATGTTATCTGCGATAGCATTCGTTCATTTCATTCTTCTAAGCTATACTTGCGCCCTGCCCAACATCTACCGTGATATTCAAGCGGCGCTTATTTCAACTTCCTCGGAGGCCGATTCACCTTCGAAACCAGCGGGACAAGGATGGTTTGACCCACGCTTGAACGGTGGCCGTCTTATAGATGTATGTCCAGATGCTCAATGTTCTGCTCAAGTATGAATATTGACCCGCCGACCCAAGTTCACGACTAAAACAAAAGGAGAGCCCTTGAACGTCATTATCTCCGCGAAATCGGACCCCTACGTGCTCACAGAACCTGGCTTGCATGATTATGCCAAGTAAGGTTCCTAGCAAGCCCACTTTATCATATCACTAACGTTCTGCAGATCTATAGGCTTCTCGGAAGAATGTCTCGGTGCGTCACTGCCCTTACCACGCGGCTCTGCAGCACAAACCGATATTTCCATATTGCAGGTCTACATTATGGGAATGTCCACACTGCCGATCTTGGGGACGGTGACGAGAAGAAGGCCGAGCAGTTCCTAGCACGCCAGTACTACTTTCCCATATGGGGCACTTGCTGGGAATCATTTTACGGCGGGCATCACTTCCGTGCGTGGCATCAGAATGGGACCTTTGCCCCAACGGGCGCGTGGTTTCTTGGCGTGAGTAAGGAGGAGAACTCTAGCAAGCACCATACAATCTCCAAAGACGGATATAACCGGGGTAGGGATTGGCTAGTGGAGAAGGCTTTGCAGGGTGGTAGGTGGAAAGGCGTGTGGTGGTCAGCCGAGGTGGAGTGGCAAGAGGGGCTGCTGGAGCCCGGGCGACGAGGTATGTTCAACGGTCTTTGATTGTGAAAGCGCTGACGATGCAAATCCAGGAATCAATCATGGGATAGCTCAAGACGGGCTGGTAGCCGTTCTGACCGTCAATCGCGGCTAATATTTAAACCATCATCAAAGCGCACGCTCAACAACTGTAACGACCATGTACGACACTGTAACGAATTACCTTCATCCTCGGTTGTAGACTTCAAGTATTATCAGACTGACGTCCTGTTCTATATTTATCATGTATCACACCAACACGCTCTGCACATAGCTTGACCCGCTTCCATGCACATATCCACATCCATACCTGCTCTGTCCCACGAATCACTTGCACTGGACAATTTGTTAAACGAGTTCAATTGTACATGATGTTTTCCTATTTGCTGCGAATATGTAAACATGGCGTCGGCACCTACAAGTGAAAATATCATTTCCTGATCCTCGCACGTATCCATATACCAACTCTAATACAGAAACGAGATGGAAAGCAGCAAACTATGCACAACAGGTGAAATGTCAGCCTCACATACTACCCCGATATGCCGGCACTAGCCTCGCATCGGCAGGAGTCCCCACAGAGGCCCGTAATGAAACCACTCATACGATAAAGTTTACTGTAGCCTCTCCCCTGCGCAGAAGCACAGGTCAGAAAGTGGCAGCCGCCTCAGAGCACTCGATCAGCAACCCGTTAGTGGCAGGCGCGTCATCCCGAGGTGCGAGGGGTCGACTGGCCCCCCGTGTCACCAGAAGTGGGGTGCGCGAGTGTACTCCCGAGGAAGCACAGAGTAGCGGCCTCTGAGACACGGGAGGCAGGGGCAAAGGCGCAGACAAGAATGAATGGGACCTGGTTGGGACTCTCAGTTGTTGGGTCCAGGGCCGAGGGAAGTAAACACGCAGTTTCCTTGTATTGAGGAGTATACAGGACCAGTGGGTGGCTTTTGAGATAGCAAAGGAGAGCAAGACAGCGGTATAACAGACAAATGCGCCGGGAACGTTAATAGATGATGGATGGTGTGAGCGTCAATGATGAATGTGAGTGAGCAAGTGAAAAAGAGAGGATAATACTGTCCCAGACTAGATTACAAGGAAAGGAGTGCAGCGGGGTACAGCAAGAGGGCACTTAATGATAACCAATATCCTCGAGTAACGAAGGGCCATTAATCCC
Source organism: Athelia sp. TMB (assembly GCA_014898675.1). Classification (NCBI taxonomy): domain Eukaryota; kingdom Fungi; phylum Basidiomycota; class Agaricomycetes; order Atheliales; family Atheliaceae; genus Athelia; species Athelia sp. TMB. Next base: position 230,875 of record JACXVL010000066.1, read on the forward strand.
CTTTATTGGATCCATTGGCATGTATAGGCTGCCCTGGGTATGCATTCATGATGCTCGCGAACGACGTCGGCACGCCCGCCGGCGTAGGGCGGTCGGGCATGTACGGGCTGTGCCGCTGGCCAGTCTCTACTAACGTGGAGGCCTGCGCTGGCGGCGGCGGCTGTGGTGTCGGCACCAGCACCAGCGTCGACATCTGCCCCGGGGGTTGCGCGGAGGGGGACCGCGAGGCCGGCCCCACGATGCCCTTGTGGCGCCCCTGTGTCCCCGCTATAGGCGACTTGCGGCTCCTCGGGGCGCGCTTCTCCCGCTCGGGCTGGTATTCCTGGATGGTGAGCGTCTCGCCGGTCGTAGGCGCGGGGAGGATGATGGTCTGGAGCGAGGCCTGCGTCGGCGGAGAGACGCGCCGCTGCGGCGCGATGGGCGGCGAGGGCAGCTCCTCCTTCTCACCGCTCATCGATGCCCGCCGGCGCTGTTCCCGGACCTGCACATCGGGGTGGTGCGCCGCCAGCGAGCCCTGCTCCTGGTAGTCTTCTGGCAGCGCCGGTATCACCGCCGCGTGCCTGCCACCCAGAGGCCTAATCTGCGCATTAGTGCTCGCTCGAACGGCCGCAAGATCCGAGCTGGTCACGCACCCTCCTTCTACAAAGTTCTGCCACACGTAGTCCCTCAGCCGATCGGCGCCAGGCAGATGCTGGATCAAGTGCTTGATGGTGTTCTGCCCTAGCCCGAAGAAGTCCGGGCCTGAAACGGAATTGGAGTGCTGGCGATTCCGGATAGTATTCGCGAGCTTCACGATGTTGGACCACGCGCCCGTTGCTGTGCCGGAGATGACGACACGCTCGGGCGCGTCGGACGGAACGATTTGGAATTTAGGGCCATCGCCGCCGTCTAGGATGGTGCAGTTATACACGACTTCTATGTTGGGGTCAACCGTGGAGAGATACCGCCTGCGAAAATCAGAGTCAGAAGATGCACCAGCGGAGAGAAAGTGGGCCTACCGAGTGACCTCGTATCCCACGGGGTAGATGTATCTCTCCGTGTGGAAATGCTCGCGCATGCAGACCTCACCCAGGTTGATCAGAGTCATGATGCCCACATTCAGTGGGAGCATCGGCTGGCCCTTCTTCCCCCGCGGCACAATCGGCACACTGAAGCTTTTCGAGGTGACGGTGTGCGCCTTCAGCCTTTTAGGCTTGCCCTGCCGCGCCCCATCGGGGCCCGTGGATCCAGACGGTGTGGGCGCGCGCTGCAGCGGGTGCTGGCCATGGCCATCCTGGCCGTACGCGAGCTGTGTGATTGGCGGCGAATTCGAGAGCGATGAGCCGGAGTCACGGCGTGGGTTGGGCGGCAAGTGGCCATTGCGGTACTGATTGGGGGAGTAGCTGGCGCGTTCTTCATGCGGAGATACCATGGGGGACATAGGCTGCCCGTAGCTGTTGTACAGCTGCGAGGGCGGTGGTGCGTTATTAGGGTGCCTGCTGTCGGGATGCGCGGTGGGGTTGACACGCATTATGGGCTGAGTGCTTGTGTGTGGCGCCTCGCCTGGCGCGGGCGAGAATGTGAGCAGGCCTTGCTGTGGCAGCCCAGGTATCTCCTTTCCCTTGTAAGTGGCCACCGGTTGGGCTACGGGTGCAGGGTAAGGGTTTTGTAGTTGATGATGCCGACGGTGGTCCTTTGATCCCTCTGCCCTTCTCTTGTGCTCCTCCATATGCCGCAGAGAAAGCGCCGGATCGATATCTGCTGCCTCGACTTCGTTCATGACCTGACGCAGGTTATTGGCAAACGCCGTTCGTGCGGTGGCATCGAGAAGCGACTTTGGGAATGCGCCTGAGTGCAGGAGGTCTCGGCTGGCTGGAGCATTCGGAGGAGGCCCCAGGGTCTGCCCCTCGAGTTCCATTATGCGATCGAGGAGGATGCTATTCAAGCGAGGTTATTGCGGTGCGGCACATGCGAGCCAGAAGATCACATACTCTCTCTCTCCCCTCATCTTCACATTGCGCTCACCAGAGCGCGCGAGCTCTGTGGCCGCCTCCTTGTGTTTCTGCCGCCACGTCAGACGGCCGCATTGGGGATGTGGAGGCACGTACGACAATACTGACCTCTTCGAGCTCAAAGTATCTCCTTTTCAGCTTCTTGTACTTCTCGGTGATATCCTGGTCGCCCTTGGGTGTGTGGTGCGACGCCTGCGGCGGCGGGAGGGCTGCGTGCTGGCCCGCTTGCTGTGACGATGGGGCCGGAACAGGCGGAGGGCCCATTATAACATCCCTGTCCGGGGGAGGACCCATGATTGAGCCTGAGCGTCGGCGACTCATTGTGATGAGGACGGGAGGGCGCGATGAGGAAGAGGGAGGGAGGGCGGGGAAGACGATGATGGGAAGATGAGAAGAGGGGAGAATCAAAGGCACACAGCTGGAACGGTTCGGCGGTGTGGCGGCGACCAATTGCGAAGGCTATCAATATTAACTTTTTCCAACTTTACTACTTCAGGGATCTTCCAATAATGTCACGGCGACTTCTCCACACTGCTTCTATTCTTCCTGCCACTTCTTCGCTTCGACGATATCACCCTGTTTTTCCGACGTACATGGTCCTCTCCACCCAATCACAGGCAGGGATGCTCACAACGATTACCAGGCACCGTCCGAAACTTTTTCCGAGCGTTGAGTCTATAAAAGCTCCACTACGCCCCCGTATAAGGCAATCAGCCAAGGAAGGCTCACTGCCTTTTTCAGCCTGTAGTAGATGCTGTGAACAAGGTCCTGATATCCAAGACCATCCTTCATTCTCACATGCAAATGATTCAACGCTCCCTGCTGACGCTGTTGCTGAGCGGGAAATTGTGGGTCCGTTTCAAGAATTTGGTCACATCTAGAACGGCATCGTGCATGTCATCGGAAGGTGAAGGTGTTGTTCTTCGGAGGCTTCTGCGGGAGACCGCCGAATGGGGCAGCTTGAGAAGATCCGTATCAAAGTCATGGGATAATTCTCCAGCACCGCCGCTGCTCGCTGTTCTTTTCCCAAACGCCACTGATGAGGCACAGACGGCGGACTCGTCGCGTCCATAAAGACGTTATCATTCTGTGTAATTGGCTGCACCCGAACCCGATGCAGACGCATCCTCACAACAACGCTCACTCATCGTACACTCGTGATAATCTTACGGAACCAGTCTGGGTGTTATAGCGGAAAGAGAAGCGTGGTGGAACAAAAAATAGACATCCGTCATGCGTAATTCGTAGCGTGCTATCCAAGCAGCCACGCCACATACATATCCTTGGCCTCATGGGAGGTTTCAACACAAGATCATCTTTGCATGTCTCACTTCAGCCTACCTGGGCCGAAAAAGATCGCCAACGGAAGTGACGGCGGAGTAATCCGAATGCCAACGCCACGCCTTAACCGGTGGCGTTCATTTGGGTGGACGCCACGGTTCCACAGGAACGAATGATTCTATATTCTGCGCATACTTGGCGCATACCGCATTCTACCGCATTAGCAACTGACCATGCGACCTACCCCACTGTTCCTGCGCCACCGTACAACAGCAACGCTGGAGTGGCAATATCCACATTGCTTTCGTTAACGACCTCGATGCCCCACAGCCATATTCGGCGGTGTCCAGGCACATGGAGGTGAGTCCGGATGAGGAAATGAAGTGTCCTCCGAGGTGAAACTCCGCGGCTCAACCCTATCACGCCTGCATCAGCCAGCCATGCTGTCAGGGATACGGTGACGTGCGGTTTCGTCCAAGAATACATATGCGCTAAGTATCATGATGCACTTCTACCATAGCGATCCTTCATTGACCATTGACTACTGAATGACATGGTTTTGAGTTTGCTATCGTATAACATAGAGCACCAGGGCCACCTCCACCGGGAATCAAGCCTGCATTGAGCCAAACATGGATAAATTGAACATTAGCGCCGTTAAGCCCAGACAGGCGCCCGCCCGGCCGCCGTGGTCCAGCATGATCGACGCATGATCCATGGCATCAGCACTCTGCAGCAAATACGGGCCGCGAAGAAACTCATGTTGCTCTTGTGAGCGTTTGCTAAGCAAAAAATGCCCAAAGTCGAAGACGCACACCATTCCGCAGTTCGACGCTACTCAAATACTACATGAACCCGTGCCCATTGTCGTAATAAAGCGAAAGGCCCAGAGCATTAGGCAGCACCTGGCAGCACCTACACGTATTTGGGCAGCAAGCAGAAGCAAGCTGATATTCGAATACGACATCACCGGGCTTCTACGGGCCCTGAAAGTCTTACCCGATTCTGGCCTGAGTGCCAGTGCCGTCCGACATGGATGGCAGGAGTGGCGTTTGGTTGAGTTGAGAAACTCAATTTTGGGGCCAATTATTCAATAGCTCACTAGGGTGAATTGCACGTTAATTCAAAGTGTGCTCACTCATAGGATTTAGATTTGGTGTCTTGGGCGTAAAGACTTGATCAAAGTGTCTTAGAAGTTTGAACACATCGGTGCCAATATATCAGTTGCTTGGCTGGATTAGGTCTCACCATCGCCGCTTTTGATATCAACCGGCATTATCCGCAGCTCGTTGACCAAAGCACAGACGCACATCAAGATCGACGAGATATACAGGGAGCTCTTCCTGCTTGTCAGCTTCTCACCCTTAGCTCTATCAAGCGAAGGTCGTGTCACTTGTTATTGAGTTTCATCACACGGCAGGTTTCAGTACAGCTGCTCGTTGAGAGCTCGAAAATGGCCAGCAGGTGTTTGTTGTATCGTACGGAGTCTATTATCAGTGTTCTCCGATGAAAGACACGCGCGTAACTTGCCGATAAAGAAAAAGCTTAAGTGGCATATGTGATAGGTGAAAATATGGCAATTATAGAAGGCAGTCACTGAAACCTGCCAATCAATAATAACTTCCCAGTGATTGCTAACCTCCGCGATCATCGACAGGGGAATATCAACGATGTGGAGGTCGAGCATTGCAAATAGAATTTAGAGTCAACTGTCAACTCGTTCGGCCAGAACGGAAGAAGTTTTGTGTGCGAAGGGCAATTAAGCCAGTAAAGTTTCGTTCTGCACAGGAGTAACAGATCTCCCGAAATTTGGATAGCAAGGTCCCGTGTAGTCCTGTGCGGGGATGAAGGAGCTCCCAGCCGTGGCTCATGCAAATATGCTTCTTGGGATGAGCCCTAGCCCCTACATCTCGTGTCATTTAGTTACACCGAACGGGCGAGCCAATGTTTCGGCCCCTTCTTACAGGAATAAATGGTTACAGCACTCATGCATACCACTGACATGGCCGCACCACAGCTCTCTATTGGGCCTCCAGCTCGCGAAGTGGTAGATCACTTGCAGGACGATATAGCGGTAAATCGGGTGCTGCCGAAAGAACAGCATGTTGCCTGGTAATGCATTCTTGGGCGGCATGCTGCAACACGAGACGCATTTGCGCACCAGATTTCGGGTCCCACAACTCTGTTTTAGCTCATAGGGGGCTGATTAGGAGAGGCACGCCACCAAAAGCGATGACCATCGGGAGACACGACCCATGTCAATTCCCAAGAAATGAAAAGAACACCGGAGATTCAATTATTGCGTCTGATTTAATATCCAGCCTATCGTCAACAAGAACGAAAAATTGAGGGAAGTTGGTCAATTGCCTAGAATCCGGAGATAGTATTGCATCGCCCGAAAGCAAGTCCCACATCTAGCATTTGATCCTTATTGACGAGGAGCTGATGATTCGGATACCTTGTGGGGCCAAAGATAGGTAATCGAACATAGTCTCCTGACATTTCCGGAGCTTCAGATGCTATTTGCCAACATAAATGATGCGATTATAAAGCCAAAGAATGAACGCCTCCAGCATGTTATTGTGAAAGCGTCGTCATATATGCCGTCACGAGAAAGATCAAGAGCTGCGACTTGCTTCGCATTTCCACGCTAATGCACTCAATTGAGCAGCGGAAGTTACGTTCCGAGCGCGCATCGTTTCCGCCGAACATGACTCGGAGTGCCATAGGGGGGAAGCCATCGAGGCCATTGATGTGAGAGATAGAGGGGAAATTCCTCCAGTTGGTCCATGATGATTTCTATGTCGCCCAGAGGGAATTCTATCGAATTACCATGATTACCGCGGCGGAATGTCTAAGGGTAATTTGATTCCGTAGCCGACAACTCTTGAGCAGATCAAACCACTGTTGCACGAGCCAGCGATGATTTGAATAACGTTCGCGGAGAGATTCAGGGCAGTTATCTGACTGCGCGGCTGGTCCCGAAAAGCGGAAAAAATGTCAGCGCCAGAGGTCGCATCCCACGCACCAATGCCGTATTCCAGGGTGGCGGCGGGATACCGACTAAAACAGTGCCGATAGCCTCTCAACCACCCAAGGTGCCCGTTGATAACATGCTGATTGACAAACAACTTCGATGACCGAGCGCATGCTCTCCTGCGTTGTCTGATAAGGACACCCAAGACACAAATTGTGTTGTAAATACGACACGATCCCTGTCTGGAGAAAAGTGTGCAAATGTCGACCCGAAGGTCGAAATAAATCGGCAATGACACCGAACACTGGCGTGTTCTGTAACTTGTCGTTTTGACCGGCGAGAGTAGCGATGTAGTATAGAGTACCGAAAGAGGATGGTTGAAGGCTGAAGTAGCTGCGAGAAACGCTAAGCGGCTGTTACGAGCTCCCCTGACTCTTCATCAGTCAAAAAAGTTCTGAAAATTTTATTAATAAAGACCGCATATAGCAAATGGCTGCTGTTACCAAATGGAAAGTCCAGCCAGCAAGATTCCCATATCTGACTGCGATCCCGTCGCGAAAATATTGCGATTGGGTCAACGCGAGATGCCATGCATTCAGAAGGAATAACGTCGTCTGAGCTCCCTGAAACAGTTAAACGCCAAGCTAGACACTTGGCTGCAAAAGCGGCATTCCAGATGCTTCCCGGGAAGATAGCTACCCGCGAATTTTGCCAGTTATTGTCTGAATGAATAGGTCGTTTGCACAATCAATCAAGTAGCGAGCAGGATTTCATCAGGCCAGTCGAATAAGCGTCGTTTGTGTTATAACGTCCAAATAATGGCGAAGACACGAAGAAATATCCAAAATTCTGAAGTGAGCTCGAGTGCCAGTTGTTGTAAGTGCCAGTTCCCCAAGCATCTATATTGCTTTCTTTCCGACCAGTGATAAATTGTATGTGGGCGAACATGTTGCCAGATGTCCAAGTTTGAAGAGTGATTCTCGAAATTCCTGCGATCCGGATTCGTCGAGTGTGTGGATGACAACGGTGATACGCGAGTCAGCTGCAGCTTCTTCAGTGAGTACCTATAAGGGCGAATAGTGATTAGTATAGATAAGTAGGCGGGAAAGACACGAATGATGGAGGTTTGATGATAGTTTGATGAAGGATTCCGAAGCGTTCTTTTCCAATAACAAAAAAAATCGATTCAAACTTCCAAGCTAAAAAGCCGCATTGTTCGCACGACGAGCTCAGTTTCATTTTGTTGCCTATGCTGCGCTCAGAGACAAGGGGGGTTCCCAGTCGCCTGCGTCTTGTTGAAGCGCCGTATTATGATGGCGATTATGAGGCTTTTCCCAAGCCTGCTAGGCCATGCAAACACAGAGCCATTTCTGTGCATGACCTGCGCAGGATCGATCACAGACCCTGTTTAGAACGGACGACAGTACGTCTTCGCGAGGCTTAGAGGTCGATTTGGAATATGAATAGTAGTTTAATTGACGTCGAAAAGTATTATTGAGGTCTTCGTAGTCCAATATCAGCTGTGATCAGGCCCATGTATCAATACATTGAAGGCACACACCGAGACTCCCAGAATCGGCAGGTCTGATGTAGTTGCGTTAAGTGAAGTTGTCATTCCGATTATCAATCATTGCTCCAGAAATCCATCGTATAGTCCGCGTCTACGTGGAAGAAATAGAGACGCACTCACTCTGCAGAGTCGCAAATGAGTTCGAGCGCCGTGTCGCCGCTCTGGAATCATGAGTCGCGACTCCACACTGGGAAAGAGCCAGTGCAATGTGAAAACTTTGGGATTTTGGTCCGCTTGTAGTCGCTTGGCATGAGTTTCTGCTGTGATAGGTGTCAAGCATGTTACAATTGTCAAACTTGCCAAGGCGGACTGCGATGTGCCTCGAGAAAGCGAGAAACGTTGTGTGAAGCTGCAAGCAGGCCTAGGCCTAGGCGTGCGCACAGGGGCCACTAGACCTGACTAGGTATCAACGTCGCCGATTTGGACTCGGAACCAGTCGATCGTTGGCTTCCCATTCTTACTTGCACCTATCACTTGCTATTGCTGCAACATTTTAAGCTTGCTGGGGCCACAGTATACATGCAAACTAGGATTGTCTCCCTCACTACGATACACACGGGTAATCACTTACAAGGCAATCGTCGACCCCTGGAGTATATGGCATGAATGACTTGTGGTCGTTCCCCAATTTCTCACGGCAAGCCCTGGTCTATGGTCATTCACCCAACTCTCACTGTGGCGTCGATTTGTTCTGATCTTGCCTATTGGGATTTCTAGCGTTTTTTTTTTACAACCCCTCAAATTTTTACGAGCACGCTCACTAGTTCATGGAAAGTATTTCTCTTACTTGACATCCTGATGAGAGCCCTCAGTCTTTTGTCGATTGTGATGGACCGTGCTGCTCCCGAAAAATCATGGATCATGGGACGTGCAGCTCAGGGTGATTGGTTTGTGCAACGCATTCTGGGTGCCTTGTTGAATCGAATGGGCCGCGCAATGACATTGTTGGGCTAGTCTGGTTATTACATTGGGCCCCTATTCCTCATCGGCTGCTAGACCTATTATGGACCTTGAAATCTTTCCTTGTCGTCAAGTGGAGCCTGTCGAATTACATTTCTGCCGGCAAATGCCTTCTGCGAGGAAATCTAGGCATTCGAGAAGCACGCTGAGCGCTGAGCGCTGGTACAACGCTCATAAGAATGGCATTCTTGCAAAACGGGACGCACGCAGCCCCGCCCTCGCTCCTGCTATTTCTCTTAGATGCCCTCCTTCATCTGCCCATTTCGTCTCTTGGGATACGGCCTTCTCATGATGATCCTGCTTGTATTTGTCCACTTGCCTTCTGCCAGTGATGCGGCATCCCCTACCGAACACTGGCCAAGTCCTCAACACCCGCGTCGTGAGTCCATCACTCTGGAGCAAAGGCCGTGACTGCCTCTGACACGCGTATCTTATTAGCAGAGCCCTCCAAGCCAATCGGTTTCCCCATCGCCAAATCCGCAGAATCCGCATTCAGCTTTGACTTGCGGTATGTACTCTCGATCTAAATAATTGTGGATTGTCGCTGACATACTCCTAGTACCTTGATGTCCATCAGAAGAATACTCGGCCTTCCGCGCTATGTCGATAGCGTCTAGCACTTGATGTCAGACACGCTTGGGGCGTCTGCATCATCACTTCACCCCGTCATTTCCCCTACAAGGGAATCATGCTACTTTTTTTATGTCCTATTTACGCCCAAACTGTACCAGCGCGCCAACCGGCGGCTTACCCTGAACATCTGCATAATCCATAATCGAATGCGTCTGTACACAAAACTTAAAGCTTGCCAACTTCACATTCACCTGCGGAAGGCTAACAGTGAGGTGAGCGAGTTGGTTGCTCACACCTGGCCAGCTGGTGGTCGCAAAACTGATTGGTTTCATAATGAAGTTGGTTCAAGCTTCATAATTGCATGAGTACATACAACAGATGTTCTGGGTAACAAGATCCATGACATTTATGCAATCACAGACCCAGTATACTAAAAGACGAGCCACCAGTTGTCAACAACCACCCTAATACACACATGAAATTGAAATAAAGCTACGGTACAGAATACGACCTTCGAGCCAGGAGGTAGAATGTGGCACAATACATGCAAAGGTCCGTAGCACAGAATGCGCAGATATTCACTACCCTTCAAAAGGCAGTCCGCGAGTAAAGTAAAATGGGACGAGATGAGACGAATGGGGAAATGGTATAAAGAACTTTAGATTCCTGTATATGAAACAATGTAAAGGGGAAGTGTATATATTAGTTAAAGCCAAGCGGCGTAAGTGAGAGGTGGTAAGACGAATGATTCCTTTGAAAGAATGGGGGAAAGCAGGGGTGAAATTGCAGGGTGTACATCGGTGAAGTTGGTGACTCGTTGGGCGAATAGTGATAAGTTAGGCCTAGAGGATATGTGCGTGAGTAACGCCGGTACACCCATCAAGTCAGACCCGACATACCATGTAATGCGCGTCTCGTTCCAAATAACATAGCTAAGCGACATCCATCCCCTACATCGCATCACCAAAGTTCACCGCACTGGCGTTGCTCATGCTGCTCACGCGCTTCGACGCCAAGAACGCCGGCAGCTCCTCCCCGGCCTCCCGCAGGCAGTCGATGGGGATCAGCCCCTGCGCAAAGGTCGCCACGTTCTCGACGTACGCCCACCCGTCGTCGAACACCTTCACCACGCGGACGCGGTCGCCCGGCACAGCCGCGACCTCGTCCTCGAGCGTGGGCGCGAACGGACGGCGCACGACCTCGATGGGCGCGTTGCTCAGCTCCTCGGGCGTGAGGCTGGCTCTAGTGGCAGAGAGCGCCGCGGCGTCGGTGAAGGGCGAGGTCTCGGGAGCGGGGTCGCTGAACGGGTTCGGCATGGGCGGCGCGAAGGACCTGTCGTTGATCTCCATGTTCGCGCTGTGGCGCTTCGCAGCGGCCTTCTGGGGCGTAAGCGTTCGCATGGACTCGATGGGTGAGTTCGGGTGGGAGCGGTTGAGCCAGTCCGTTTCGCTGCTCGCTTCTGCGGGGGGCTTGGGGAAAGAGAAGGCCTCCGACGGGGAGAAGGGGCGGACGGACATGGGGCTGGCGGCCACGGGGGGCGAGACGGGCACGTTGGGCACGTCCAGGTACTGCGAGTGCTGGCTCTGGCTGCTGTTGCTGCTGCTGGAGCTGAAGCGCGCAGTGTTGACGAGCGTACCGGTGCGTACTTCGGCCATGGGCGGTACTGTAGGCCCACTGGCAGTAGCCGCGGCGCTCAGTGCATCGAAGTTGAACTCAGGCCCGGTGAAGGCGGGAGACTCGACGCGGAACTGCAGACCATGGTCGAAGTTGGTCGCGAAGCTGCTGCGAGCGCTGCGGTTGCCAGTGCCGATTGTGCCATCAGCAGTGCGGTTTGTGGACGAGCCGGCGCTGGTGAGGCTGGCAGTGCCGGCCCATTCGTCCATGCGCGCATTTCGCTTGGCGTTGGTTCGGCGGCGCATAACCACGACGGCGATACCACCGAGGATGAGGAGCAGGGCGATGACGATGCCTGCGACGGCCCCTCCAGACATACCGTGTTTTGCTGCAGCCGAGGAGTTGCTGCTGTTGACAGAGCCGGTGCCCGAAGAACCTGCCGGGCCGCTGAGCGTGAGCGCAGTGCCAGTAACTCCCGGGGTGGACACAGCGACGACCACAGTGGATGCCGGGTTAGTCCCAGATGCAGGAATAACCGAAGTCGTCGAGGCGACGGCGGGTGCGCTCAGCGCAGAGAGGGCTGTGGCCTGGCCGCCTGAACCGTCGTTGACGTTAAGAGCAGAACTGGAAGTCCCGCTGCCTGCGTTGATAATCCCTCCAACACCTCCGCTACCGCTGGATCCCGAGGGCGAGGCGGCGCCTGCAGAGCCAGAGGGCGTGCTGCCGCCGCCGGCAGTGAGGATGCCCCCACCTGAGCCGCCACTCCCTGTGCTGGCAGACGAACCTCCTGCGTCGCCTCCGCCGCTACCACTGCCGCTGGTTCCACTTCCGCCGGTCCCACTGCCGCTGCTACCACTTCCACTCCCACTGCTGCCGCTTCCACTGCTACCACTGCCAGCAGTTCCACTCCCACTGCCGCTGCTACCACTGCCGCTGCTGCCACTGCCACCACTTCCACTTGACCCACTGCCGCTGCCGCCACTGCCAGAGCTCCCACTTCCGCCATCACCACCAGAACTGGTCGGAGTTGAAGCAGGAGGGCTATTGGCAGTCGTAGGCTGCTGCGCAGGAGTGGTAGGAGGATCCCCACCGCTACCACCGCTACCTCCACTACCGCTGCCTCCACTACCGCTACCACCGCTGCCTCCACTACCGCTACCACTACTGCCTCCACTACCACTACCACCACTGCCTCCACCACCACCTCCTCCACTGTTACTGCCTCCAATCAAAGGCTGCAAGATGGGCGTCAAGATGGGGATGGACGGCAGGGGGATGGGGAGATTAATCAAAGACGGGTCGCGCTCCTCCAAAACAGGAGTGGGCACGAGAGAGCGCTTTAGGCGCATATGCTGCGACGATGTTTCACGACGCATTTCTGGTTCTTTTTTGAGGTTGGTTCAGTCTGTTGGTGGTTTTTGAGCGAATGTGGGTATGAAAAGAATGTGGGCTCGATGCTGTTCAGCAAGCGAGTTTAGTGAGTGTCTAGACGAGAGCTCAAGAAGTTTGCCAGAGTGGTAGGAAGAGAGAGAAGGGTGAACAACAGACAGAACAAGAAAGGGTCGTTAAGCGATGTGGCATCATATCCCAATTGCAAGTCGAGATTAGCTCTCGGGACAAATATGGCAATTAGTCAATATCAAATTGATCCGGCTACGGGGTATTATGTATCGGCTCCGATTATAAAGTTGAGGACATCACCTTCGAAAATTGAAAATGCTGACTCGATGCTTCTAATTGCCATAATTATCCAGAATTTGCACTCATCTGCACGAATCATTGCGCTGAAAGCTCTGAGGCTCAGAGAAATGCGCGCTGGGCTTACGCGCCCATGGCAGGTGTCAGAGCACCCAAATTGACGTTGATGCCCGTCGCAAGCGCTTGTGATTGTAACCTTGTGGCCCGTTGCACGGCAGTGCGCGGCCCGCGTCGATCGCGGTCGATTATCGCTTTTTCGCAAAAACAAACGCGTATGTTGGCCACGGCTGCACTTCCCCACATGCTTCGACTGTCGTATCCTTCGCCGATCGAATAGTTACCTGCGTGTGGAGGCCCAAGCGTTCGCGTTCGACAAAAAATTACACAGCTCGAGCCAGGCACATATCACGTACATATACACACCGTGTGCACAGAGGGATCTGTGTGATGAACAGATGTTGAAAAGATGTTGGCAATAATTTAATGTCGGTGTCAGAGTCTGCACAGGGCAAGGATAGAGTAAAAGACTTAGAATATTGTTCAAGATCTGTCGCGTACGCAGACGCTGCCACCTACTTATTGTCTTTTGCACCGAAATATTTTGATCCCTTTTGTTTCGTCTGCCGCGCGTCCAGATACAAAAAGAAATTTTAAATAAGTCCAAACATCTGGC
>JACXVL010000660.1:0-28922 GCA_014898675.1 Athelia sp. TMB
TTTCGAAGCTCTCGCAAAGTGCTTCTCCATGGTGGCGGTATCGGCCTAATGAGGGAGTGCAAGATTGTGATTCATCAGGTGACATCGCGTCACAACGCTCCCGCAACATCACGCTTTCTCGCACCCCCATGCCAGCAAAAAGACCGCCCACAGCTTCCCCCGCATCTACGCCGAAGTCTAAGAAACCAAAAGCTGGGCAGTCCAACTTAGACGCATTCTTTGGGGGGTCGGCATCTGCATCTACCGGTTCGGCACGCGCTGGCAAAAATTCGGACAAGGGGTCTGCTTCACCCTCAAAGACGCCGAAGGTCTCAAGCCTTGTGGCACACGAAGTGATAGATGTCGATCTTCTCTATGAGGACAAGTCGACAATTGCGTCTAGCTCTGGCTCTTTGGGCCCCGGGGTTTCAACCCTCCAAGTTGCCGACGGCCGTATCGCTCTGTATCGGTCGCTTACACCCGCCGCGCTAGCATCCCCCACAAAGGCCAAGTATGCCTTCATGGGTGCCGACCCGAACAATTCCCATAGCTATCAGTCTCTTGCGGTAGATCCTCTCGCGTTCGGCATCAGCAATGCTCCGTGGCCTCCTAACACCGCCGCCCCATACTCTTTCCTCTCACATACTCTGTCAACTCTATCCGAAACTCGGTCTCGTATCGTCATTTTGAACACGTTGACAAACTGTTTGCGTACAATATCACGTTATGACCCTCCCTCTCTGCTCCCTGCTCTCTATCTCATGTCAAATGCCCTATCGGCGGCCTATTTGCCGATAGAATTAGGATTGGGACCCTCTCTGATCTCCAAGGCAATCCAGGCATCATCGGGTCTTACTTCAGCAGCTCTCAGACAGCTCTACAACTCCACTGGTGATGTGGGAGACGTTGCATTCCAGGCTAAATCGAACGTGCGGACTCTTATACCGCATCCTCCTCTCCTGATCATTGGTGTGTACGATGCACTGTTGAAAATAGCCAACGCAAAAGGGACTGGTGCTGGAAAGATCAAACAGAGCATTGTTGAGAAGTTGCTGGTGGCTGCCAAAGGCGAAGAAACGCGGTTTCTGGTTCGGACACTGTCCATGAACCTCCGAGTGGGAGCTGTGAGGACGTCCATCTTGACGGCGCTAGCCAGGGCAATGGCTCTTACGCCTCCGGCCACGATTGTTTCAGGTTCCTCGGAAAAATCTGCCTACAGAGTGGATGAGGACGTCCAAGAGGCGGCCAAAAGCACGCCGGTAGACGACGCAGTCAAAGATGTGGTGAATCAGAAGCTGGCCGAAGCAGAGAGCCTCGTCAAACAGATATTTGTGCAGCATCCAAACTATGATGATATCGTCGCTGCTCTTCTGGATGGAGGACTGGGCTGCCTAAGCGAGAAGGTTCCGCTAACCGTTGGCGAGTTTATCCTTTACATCAATCTCTATCTAAACAACGCTCATATCCAGAGCAGGAATTCCATTGCATCCCACTCTGGGATCGCCGACACGCTCCTTGGATGAAGTTTATGAACGCCTCGGGGATTTGTCGTTTGCTGCAGAATATAAATATGACGGGCAACGTGCTCAAATACACTGCGAAGCCACGGCAGGCAAAGTCACAGTTCGGATCTTCTCTCGGCATTTAGAAGACATGACGTCTAAGGTAAGCTGTCCCTGATCTACATCTGCCACATGCAGATGCATGATCTCATTATGTTGAAAATGATTTACAACGCGCCCTTTAGTATCCGGATGTTGTTTCGCTCATGCAGGAAATATTCGCGCACGATTCCAGGCTTCAATCTTGCATCCTAGACTCTGAGATTGTAGCTATCGACCCCGCGGACGGTGCATTGAAATCATTCCAAGAGCTCTCCAACAGGGCCCGGAAGGACGTACAGATAGCTGATGTCAAGGTATGCGTGGGTATATTTGCGTTTGATCTTATGTACCTAGATGGTGAGGTGAGCATCTCGTTTCCTTGCACCGCCCCTGCAGTGCATTATTGATTTGTGCCTTGACAGATTCTGCTCGAGCAAGCGTTTAGGAGACGGCGAATGTTATTGCGGGAGCGCTTGCCACCTTTTACTGCCAGCTCCCCACAGGCTGGCGTCGCGCGTTTTGGTCACGTGGAAAGCTGTGAGAGCGAAGACGGTCGCGAAGCGATTGAAGAATTTTGGATGAGGGCTGTTGAGTCGCGCTGTGAGGGGCTGATGATTAAGCTGTTGGATAGCGGGGATGCACCGGAGGAAGCGTCCCTGAAAGAGAAGGAGAAGGAGAAGGTTCGGAGGAAGCCTTTGCCTGCGACTTACCGACCCGGTAAGGACATGATTTGCCATCCAGCTTTCTCCGCCGGCTAAATATCT
The DNA here is from genome assembly GCA_014898675.1 of Athelia sp. TMB. Classification (NCBI taxonomy): domain Eukaryota; kingdom Fungi; phylum Basidiomycota; class Agaricomycetes; order Atheliales; family Atheliaceae; genus Athelia; species Athelia sp. TMB. The sequence continues at coordinate 2,348 of JACXVL010000660.1, forward strand.
TCCAGATAAGAGAACGTCGGCTTGGTTGAAGCTGAAGAAGGACTACGTTGTTGGGCTGGGTGACAGTCTTGATCTCGTGTAAGGCTTGGTTTCAGACGAACGAGGTGGAAAGGTCATTGATATTGTGCTGTCAGACCTATCGGTGCATGGCATGGAAATGGCCGGAAGGCCAATTGGTGGAGCCCCGTACTGCTCGCTCTTCATGATCCTGACTCGGGTAAATTCGTGGCGGTTTGTAAATGCATGTCAGGTGAGTCAATGCATCGCTATCAATTGCACAGTATTTGAAGTGAATTCTCAGGATTCACAGATGTATTCTACAAGGTTTGTTGGCATTGGATGCGTGCACAAAGAGCTGACAAGGAAGGTTCATTAGGCCATGCGGGAAAGGTACGCAGTGGATTCGGCGACATGTTCACGCGAAAATCTATGGGATGTGGAAACCGGTGGCAAGTTTATAGATGATTTCTCGTGCCCTGCGGCTAATTGCTCAAACCATAGGATTAACCCCCTCTGTTTACTTCGAGCCCGGCGAGGTTTGGGAGATTCGGGGGGCGGATGTCACGCTCAGTCCCGTGTCAGTCGCTGCATTTGGGCTGATATCTGACTCTAGAGGCCTCAGTTTAAGATTTCCTCGGTTTATTAAAGTGAGAGAGGACAAGAAGCTCGAGCAGGCCAGCGATCCTGCATTCTTGGCTAAAATGTGGCGGGACCAGCAAGGGAAAAGTAAACAGGGTGCTGACGATGGGGACTTGCTTGATGTTGATTTTGAAGAGGAGATAGTCGAGGAGGAAGATGAAGACGAGTAGAGTATACTATTTTGGTCGATATGATGATGCTTGAGAACCCTGTTTTGGGCACGCTCTGCTGGTGCGGCGGGCCGCGTGCCGTTAAGCGCCATGATAACGTCCCACATTGCGCTCGTCTGGCCCCTCAACTTCCCAGCTCTCTCATAACAACCCACAATAATGCTATTCAATACCTCAGCTATCGGCCTGCTTTTCATTCTCACCCAAATTCTTTGTTCAAGAGCTTATGAGACTGTGGAAGATGCAGGTACGTCACGGTTGCACGATTATTCAATCATGTGGGATGCATATTGACCTTCACCCCTCCTCTCCGAAGCTGTAATTGCACGGGGTCTAGTGGAAGACTCCCCCAACTTCATAGCCACGATGGCGACAGTGTACCCCCACAACCATCCGAGCATGGCCGGTACGGAACACATCACAGCGTCTCTTTGTTCTTTGATTAACACCCCTCACTAGGCCAGCCGTTTGCTCTCCAGGAATACTACTCCACGTACTACCAAAATGGATCCCTCCTACTTCTTGTTCTACCTATCTCCAGACACACCCAGAACATCATCAAGTCGGAAGGTCACATCGCCTCCCTGACGATGGCGTCCCCACAACCCGCCGCCAGGAATGCCCGAGTGTCGTTGGCAGGGAATGTCACTATCTTTTGGGATGCGGATAACGTTCCAGAGGAGAGTGCGATGAAGGCATTTTATTTGGCGCAGCATCCCGATGCCAAACGATGGTTACCGAATGACGACGGTGCTGCACATATTGTGAGTGATTGGATCACCTCTCAGTGTTTTTACTGAGCGAACCCACAAAGGCTTTCTGGGCACGCTTTGATCCTCAGGTAAGCTTTATGAAAGTGATATACTCGTGTCTTCCGACCACTGACTTGTTTGCGCAGGATGTTTACTTCGTAGGAGGATTTGGGAGGTGCGACCCATACTTAATCGACCTCACACTGGCTGTTCATCCATTCTTCTTATAGCACGCACTATATTGGGGGTATACCCTTGGATCTCTACCAGCGTTCCTCCGCCGAACGAAGTGTCGCGGGGAGGCTGATGGTGGCCCAGCATGGGCAGCAGGCAGACAGATACAAGCAGATTTAGATGTACATAATGTATATACCTAGCATATAATGTAAAGTCAAAGGTCACTGGTTTACTATTGTATAACAGCTCTCGCCAGAGTCGCATAAGTCACACCTCCCTCCGCTTTGAAAGCCAGGTCAATCGCTTGATTGACCTTACCATCCCGCACAATCTGTGTCCACTCCTCAGTCGGAGACTTTGCCTGTATCGAAGCATACGCGGACAGGAGGTAAAATTTCACTTTCATCTTGAGTAGCTGCTCCTGGGAGTTATCAGTCCCTTCCGACAGGAGCTTGAGTAGTTCCTCGGCGTTGGGCAGGGGGTGTGCGTTCACCAGTTGTGTGGGGCTCGCCGGCGTTTCTACCACCGTTGTGCTCTCTTCAGAGGGCGCGACTCTATCGCCCTCGATGTTCGAGCGGCGAGCTGCACGCATTGCCCTAGCTTGCGGTTTGGGCCTGATGGCGGGTCTTGGGCCCACTGCGCCATTCGTGGGCGCGGTAGAGGACACAAGGTACTCCCTGCATAGGGCGATCTTGAACCGCGCAGCTCGTTCCGATGGTGGTAGCGCAGAGAGTACTAAGGCGGGGTCACGAGAGAGGGAGGAGAGGCGACTGTGCACGGAGGCGACGAGGAGTTCCAGATTCATGTGCGTGGTTGCAGCAAGGTTGACTAACGCTGTCCACAATCTAGCACCTGCTGCCTTGCGTTTGATGTCGTCGGACTGCTCGAGGGCATAGAAAACAACATCAAGGAGCGCGTCAGCCTCCCACCTTGCACCACTGTTGGTTCGTGGGGGAGGAATTTGAGCCAACAGAATAGGTGAATGTCGAGCTGTTCGCTATGTTAGCCGAATACAACAACTTGGTCATTTGAGTACAGTGAAAACTTACGAAATCCACATTGCTCCATGATATCCTCGTCCTTCTCGACGAGCAGCAGGAACCAATCTAGCACGGGCCACGCATTGTCACCTACAACAACAGGAGCTTCCATGTCATCGTCGCCGTTGCCAAATGACGGTTCATCGGCAAACGCAACTACTTGCTTTTTCTTCTTCCCCTTCGCAGCAGGCGAAAATGGTAGTGGTATCTTTCGCTGGATCTTCCCTTCCTTTAGAATCTCCCAAAAATTCCTAGCCTCCGTTATACAAGTGGCTTCACCAGCTATAAATGAGTCCTCTGCCTCCATTTCAGACAATTGGCGCAGCCGCTCATTCCATTCCGAGATACCAACGCATTCGGGCAGCGCCTTGGCCAGCACACCTGGGCTGTTTGTGAGTACAAAGGACTTGAGAAGGCGTATAGCGGCTTCAGAGGCCTGTTCGGTAGGGATGAGAGGCGAACGCTGCGCTTGCTTGACGTGTTTAGATGGAGTGACCGGCTCCCAGCGACCTTTAACATTCTCCTTCTCCTTCCCTTTGTCGTTGACGGGCATCGGTGGAGGATATAAGGCGATATACAAGAGTTGACGAATATGTGAGCTGGCGCGCTATTTTCAGCTCTGGTACAGTGGTAAGTAGTGGCAATAAAAGGCAGAACTTACACTGAGGGCGCGAGATGAGGTGATCGAAGTTGGTCAAGTACGGCTATACCTGACATGTATTGCCCTTCTTCAAAGCATGTATTAACGAGATCAAGCTGCATTCGGCCCATCTCCTTTTCAACGTCAGAATGACCCATATTGGGTGCCATTGAGAGAAAGAGGAGGATCAGAAGTGGTGGTCACTGGCAGGACTGAGAGGTGACTGCGACATATTGAAACCGCGAGACGCGACTCGATTAAGCGCTTGGAATCACGTGCGGATTGCCACCAGTGTTTGCTTCTTGAAGCGTTACATGGTTATTGCCTCAAAATAAGGCTTCAAACAGCCTGGTCACATCACTCGGATGGTATTGTGCTGACTGTCTCAAATATTGCTACATCTGGAAGTATTCGCAGATCGACATGGATCCTGTGGCAATTGTGATGCACTGGCAGGGAATAGCTGTTAACTGGCAGGCTGTTACACTCCGCAACAGGTGCTGATCTCGTCGATACGATCAAGGGGGATCTTCGACGTCACGAAGGCATGATGTCTCAGTCTCATGTCGACGGAACACCAGGAAGAGGTCCCCGTACAGCCGGCGTCATCATACCCGGAACTTGGTGCGTTTGACCGTGGGTTATTGATACGCCCGTGCGATTACCGTATCTTTAAACGTTCGAACCAAAGCTCACGTCTTTGTGCATATAGTCATATTGCTATGAGTTTGTAAAGTATGGAGTCCACGGACAAGTCCGAAGATCTTTGCCACTTTGACTATGCCAGATTGGGATACTGTCACGTTTCGTGACCGTGACATTGCCACTTCTCACCGCCATGATCGCAGGAAGACTTGCTCAACGCTTTAGCCAGCGCCGTCTCTCATCTATGGCTACACAGCAAAACCCGGATGGACCTGTGCAATCGTCAATCAGGCACAAAGTATACCAACTCATTCACTCCCTCCGAGCCTTATTCATTCTTGAGATACAGTTGAAAGACCAACTTCAACCTTCTGAGCTGATCATCACCAATGATTCCTGGCAACACCGACATCATGCTGCGATGAAAGCGGAAGGCGGAGGTAACGGGGAGACGCGTTCGTTATTACGCTCCTCTGTTGAAGCGTAAGTGCTCATGCAACCGTGTAGATTTTTCTGTCAAGGTCGTGTCAGACGAGTTCAAGGGCAAGGTATGTCACCGCTTGCTGGTATCAACGCTATCCGGCTCATGGTTATCCGGTAGAGCACGATGCAAAGACATCGTATGATTTATGCTGCCCTTTCTGAGGAGCTGTCACAGGGTCTGCATGCACTTTCGCTCAAGACCGTCACTACTGAGGAGGCGGAGAAGAATACTCCCCCCAAACCCAAATAGATTGCGGCCTATTCCTGCCTTCACCTCACTCTGCAATATAATCCCGTTAGGAAATATCAGACATTATTCTGATGCATCAGTTTCACTCGTGCCTGTCGGGCTACTCGCTAGGAAGAGCGCAACAGCCTCTCACTGCTCAAACCCACGAACCTCAAATATTGAACAGGGTCGACCTCAAAAGCATATCTTCTGTCTGCGTTGTCATATCTAGTTTGTCTATCCCTTATCTGTAGGCTGTCCACCCACCTTCTTGTTGGTGTCTGGTTATAAGGGGATACTCAAAGGGGATCTCTCGACTTCCTCACACCCTGTTTTAGCAGCATATGATCATGACACCGCCGGTCCCTCTTCAAACCTTTATCCTTCTTTGCCACGGCCCTCCAGACCTCAGGAACCCGCCATGTTTACGGTCAATCAGCTTGATTCCCCCGCTATCACATTGGACACGGTGCACATCCACAACTCATTCAAGGGAGATCTACCGAGGCCGTGTTGAAGCCCTCATGCTGTTCGAGGCTCCGCAATTCCACACTTATACGGCTAATGCCACCTATGTCCGTCATCTATCATCTCGTCAGGCTGCGGGATCGCTGCTCTTTCGGTATAAAGACAAACTGCCCAATCAGAGGCGCATTCTGCTTCTGCCGGCTTCCTCGTCGTCTGGCCTGCTACCTCTCCAATATTCTATATGTCTCGCCGGCGCCGGTCCAATTCGATCCAGGATAGACCAACCCTTCCTCCCATTCGTGACTTATTCGGAGGTAAGTCTATGCGTCACACTCTAATTTGATAAGTAAGCTAAACGTGACCTATCTCAGACGAGCTTTCGCGTCCGCCAATTCCTCCTCAAGCCAGGCCCAGCTCCCCCTCTCCCCCCTTCTCTCGCGCAAGCATCAGCGACGATGAACCAAATCATATCGCTGCCCGCGGTTCAAGCAGTCGCCGTCTGATTACTCCTGTGCAAATGAGATCGCAGGTGAGCATCAGAAAGATATTTCCGAGGAAGTCAACTACTTAGACCCCCCTGTGAATTTGTCTTATTGTAGAGATCACTGCCAGGTACCCCGCACCAAGTCCCGGTGACAGCTACCATTAGACCGCGCGCCGCAACTACACTGGCTCCTCTCAAAGAGCGTTCGCGATCTGCGATGAATCATCGTCACCACCCATCGATGCCGACGAGCATCGCCGACTTCCGAGAAGGCATACCCCTGATTGCTCCGTACAACTTGGCGGAGGGCCATGGGCCCGGGGGCTCGCTTGATATACCCGGAATATCTTCGCATGATCAAACGAGGTCCCATAGTCGCTCTCGTGGCGGGACTCCGTATGATGCACGGAGCTCGGGGCGTCATTCTGATGCCGAAGGATCCCCGCCAGAGTATCTGTCTGTGTCAAGCCAATCTATTCCCGGCAGAACAGATCACAGCCCTCTCGATGGCTCATCTGGTCAATCTGCTATTGCCGCCAAGTACGAATGCAACTTTTGTGGCAAAGGTTTCAATAGACCAAGCAGTCTCAAGGTGCATTGCTTTTCCGAACGTCTCATTCTGCACTTCGACTAATGGAATTTGCAGATACACTTGAACAGCCATACAGGAAACAAGCGTTCGTACATCATCTAGCACTGCTGGTTGAGGTGGCTGATTTGGTGGATACAGCCTTTACTTGTTCCTTCGAGGGTTGCGGGCGTAGCTTTAGTGTTCTCAGCAACATGCGACGTCACGCACGTGTACATTCGTCAATGTCGCATCCCGTGGAGGACTCTAGCGATGAGGATAGCGATGAACATCGCGAAGCTTCCGTAGCCCCTCCCTCGCCGCCTGCTGACACTGCCAGACTGTCTCCGAGTACAATCGCCCCTCGATTGGAGCCATCTATAGCTTTAACGCCCTTCGAGCGTCGGCGGGGTGAGGCGTCCGCCTCGCGGATCCACTCACGCCCCGCCAGTGCATCGTCCGGCGATACACGCCAAGAAAAGAGGATACGCCGTTAGCATTCTTTTTTACTCATATTTATTTAACACCTACGTGTTTAACAGAACCACCCCTGAGGACCTGTATGTGACGCTCCCGCAAACCGTTACCCATGTTATTCAGATACCAGAATTCAGATTGTGAAGTGGTGAAGGGGACACTGCATGACTATTTATCTCACCTTTTCCATCGGGACATCTCCAGTTGCGATCTTTGTATAGTATCCTGTACTATTGTATCAAACACCGACCCTCACAAATGCCACGCCGCACTACTCCCAAGTAGTCAATGCGATCTTCAACAGATCACCTCTGTCCCTGTGCTCGGACTGGCAAATGTTGACCATCACAGCCGAAAGTCGGGTTTCCGTCAGTGTGGTCTTCGGCAGGCCGCCTCCAGGCAAGGGTCCCAGTCAGGGTCGTGATTGCCTTGGGGCAAAGCAAGTTATCAGGTCAAGATCTATGCAACCAGCGGAGCCGTATTGCTTAAAAGAAAAAACACGCGCCTCACGCGCCTTGATTGATTATATCCGAACACGTCAGAAATGGGCCAAATGGAAGTGGCAATAAAGGTGAGATGTATAGCCTTCGAGCATCGGCCCCGCCTCTGGAGAATCCGCCCCGGATTTTTTCATTTCGTTTTTCATTTCGCGACGGAAATATGACAACCGCGAGGACGAAGGCACTCCTACCTTAATTGGCTGAATTTAGTGATGTTGAAGCTAATTCAAGTACACGCCTCGAGGGATTGACGCCACATGCCATGATGTTTGTGGCGCCGCAGAGCGGATCACACAGGGAGGTGAGCACAGGTAAAGAGTAATAGTTAACGGTACTGCCATGGCATGGTGGTACAATTTCGATAGATATACACTAGTTAAGGGTATCTGACAGTAAATGCAAACGTTTAACCCGACATTGGTGGGCTATTGTGCCGTAGCTGCTGTCCAAATTACATAGATATAGCACGTCCCGTTCCGATCTGACCTATACTTCGGACGCTTGCACGGCCCCTCGCGACAGGCTCCTGACCATAAGAGTCGGGTTGCGGGTCGAAAGCCTTGTCGGCCCTGACGTAACTTATAACGCGTGGGCTCTTGTGAGTAAAGCCTGCGAATGCAAGAGCTTTTCGGACGTCCAAGATCTCGGCACCATGCACTTTGTCGCGAAGGAGAGGATCCTTTGTCGCATCGGCTGGAGCTCCATTTGCCGGAGCCAAAGGCTACAGCGCAAAGAGCAAGTCAATTATAGCAAAAACATCTGGGTTGGACAAAAGAACCTCTGCCGGTATGTCGGAATCAAAGTGCCGAGTATCAGCTGGGTCACTGAGTTCGGGACGGTAAGGCGGAGTGTACCGATGAATATTCATCCAATCGATTCCTCTGAACCACGGATGAGCCTATCAAGATCGTTGAGTCAAAGAGCATCTGTTTCAAACTAAAGGCTTGCCTTGATCAAGTCGGCACCATCTGCGCCACTGGATGTACCAGGCGTGGCCATGAATCCACTTCGACGAGCCGCCACTGCCATGGAGTTGGGCCTCATTACTGACGATGTAGCCTGCGAGCCAATGCGATCTTCCGGTTCACAGAGGAGCTGCTCCATGAAATTAACACCCTCGTGTGAAACCCTCGGACGGGAAGGAAACCGAAGTGATTGTTTCCAATTCAAGATCTTTTGTCGGGTGACGTGACGCTGCACAATAAGTCGGAGTGGAACGCGGCCAATGCAAGATGATGCAAAAATATCACCGGAGAATCAGAAGAGCATGATAAAGTATTTTCTCCAAGTTAGCAAACGTTTGAAGAATTGAATTTGCTGGCGGCGCTTACCGAATTGCTAACGAACGGGGGATACCTATGGAAATGAGCGGCATATTAAACGATGCCCGGTGCAGCGATGGGAGGTGGGGACTGACCCGTACAAACACTCGAACATGATTACCCCAAGGCTCCACCAGTCACAGGAAAAGGTATATCCGTGACCTCTGATGACCTCGGGGGACACTACACTGACGAATCAGCAAGACCAAGCATGCATTGGGAGCTCGACCTCACTGTATGAGTTGGTTCCGCAGCTAAATCGTTCCCGGCGTTTAGTCGACATTGTTGACTTCCAAATGCTATAAGACTTACACAGAATATGCAAGCTCCACCGCACGTCAGAATTGGGGATAAATGCACCGCTAAATTTAACTCACTTTTCGGCGATTCTTCTCCCGCCAAGTGAATACGCCACCTGACCCCTTGTCGCCGCCCATGAGAGATTCGACATCCTTCTTGTCCATGCGTTTGGTTTTCGTTCCATCTGCAATTCCGTTGCTATCCTCAAGATCTATTCCGTACTTGTGCAAAAGATGTATTCGCTGCTGCTCGTAGTACGAGGTATCGTGAGCCCAGTGCAGATCAGTTCTGAATCGATTGAGAAGTATCAGCAGACGAAAGGCTTGTGAAAAAGCAGGAACTAACGCAAGTCCGAAGTCGCTCAATTTAATATGTCCCTCAGGGTCGAAAAGAAAGTTCTGTTAATATGGGAGAAACAGCCAATCCGGTTAATCAAAATTGCTCCATTCTAGACGCATATAGTGGCCTACATCGGGCTTGATGTCACGGTGAATGAAGCCGAGTTTGTGGCAAGACTCAATCGCTAGGACCATCTGGAATACTTAAAGTCAGCTGTGGGAATTGGAATTTGAAGACATGCAAGCAGAACCTCAGCGACGTAGAAGCGGGTAAAGTCCTCTTCAAATGTATCTCTTTCGATGAGCAGATTCAAGAGATCTCCTCCGCCCATATATTCCAGGACCTATATGGGGTGTTATATGAAATCGAAATGAAATCAGTTTCATCTCCGACTGCCGCCTGAAAAGAGGGCGCTGACCAAGTAGAGATGGTCGCGATCCTGAAAGCTGTAATGCAGTCTCACGATCCACTCTGCTCCGCCAGCAGAACGAGTAAGAGAGGCAGATTTGAGAATATCTCTTTCCGCGCGAACATGGCCCTCTTGGCCCTTCCTGAGCATGTCTGTTTTTCGCAACTACAGCAGAGGTATCAATGTACGCGTATATGCAGAGAGACTCGTTATACCTGCTTCATCGCGTACAGGTCCCCTGTTGGGCGCTCTCTGACTAGCGATACAACGCCGAAAGCCCCTGGAAAATAATACAAGAATGGTTATTTCATTGATATGATAATCAGAATGAAGAATTAAAGCCGACCATGACCAATCGTTTTCAGTTTGATGAAGGCACTGGCATCAACCTTCCTTCTACGATCGCGCAGATAATCGGTTTCATTCTGGCGCCATCTGGCCCGGAGATTCTCCTTTTGCGTTTCGGAGAACTTCATATTCATCATATCGGTCTCCATTGCTATTCTTCTCTGTTCACGGGAGGGAGGGTGGCGGAAAAGTGGAAAATACAAGTTCTCAAAGTAGATCCGCGCGGAGACAGCTTTCTCCATTGTTGACAAGGAAGGATTTATCGATCTAGGTGGTGGTGGAGTCGATAGCTGAGCGACTTGCTCGTGCTCTCCCGGATCGTCTTCATTTTCCTGCATCTCTGGATGGGCCTTCAAACCACCTGTCCATCTGATGGTAGAGTTACCCGGCCTTCCTGGAAGACCGTCTGAGAGGGAGAAATTCTCCTGCGCCGCCGTGGTGAGCGCCGAAGAGGTCGCGGTGCTTATCCCATTCATGACCCGAAGCGGCGCAGTGGTGCCTTCGTTGATCTCGTTGCTCTGGAGCGGCTTTAGAGCATTTATGACTTCGTTGACAGCTTTCTCTTGGTTCCTTTGGCGAATGCGGGCAATGATGGGGTTTGCCCATCGCGGATCTGGAAGAGTTTAATCTAACCAGCCAATTCTATTCATATTGCGGAGACCGACCTCCGAGCTTTCCCAGCCCGTCTGGTCCCCAGCGAGTTAGCAACGCTTCAGCTTGATCGGCGTCAGAAGCATGGACCAGATGTCTATCGCCGGGTCAGTAGAGGACTGGGGATTGGAGGAATGAGAAGTTACATAAAGCCAGTGGGACTGGATACCATATCCTTGCTAACCCGTCTCTTTTTAGGGGACACAGAACTAGACGGTGTAGTGAAAGCCTTGGGCTGGCCCATTCCTCTGCTTGTCGCCATATCCTCGTAACGAGGCCCGGCGATGACCTCGGGTTGTCGGTTCCATGTCGCGCCCCAGATCAACCTCGACGGCGATGGTGTAGGAATCATGGAAAGCAGATCATAGAAGCCTTGATGAAGCATAGTACCACCAGAGAGTGTTGTCGTTGGAGGGTCGTCATAAGTATTCAGGGGTTTGGTGGAAGGCTCATACTGGTCGTGGTAGGGACTCTTATGTACAAGGGCTTGATAAGAATTGGGGCGATACATTTCAGCAGGATAAGATCCAGGAATATGTGCAGTATTTCCCGCAGCAGGTGGACTTGGGAGTGGCCGACGCGCTGAAGGGGAAGCCATGCTAGATATCGCGAACGGCGCTGTCAGCGCTGCTGCAATGACCTCGGCAGCAGAGCCGGCTTGTTTTGGTAATTTCCCTTTCTGAATCGACTCCGACAAAATTTGACTTCAAGCCAAGAGGTCGTCTTCGTGGATCAATTGGCCATATCCTCATCCTCTATTGTTTTCCCTTAGAGCGGCGGGAGCTGCAGAATGAGGCAACTTACGGTATACATGCCGTTCGGCCATCCTGTGATCATGGACTAGTTCACCCATGCATAACTGTCACACATTGACCTTGGACGAAAATTTCCCTGCAAGCGAACTCTCGCCGACTAGAAGCTCTCTCAAATCCCTTTTTGATTCTTATCGGCAGCTTTTTACTCAATGAGCACTGTCATCTGTCTGGCCCACTCGTGTTTATCCCACAATGATTGTCGGACCAACAATGTTGGCCCGGCAGCAACGTATCGATTTTGCACGTAATATGATAATCCGAATCTATCGTTGAAACGGAAAAACAGACTCGGGTAGTGTCCCTGTGTTCTACGCAAGAAAAGGATCCATGTTCATGCTGCGCCTCCCTGGTGTAACCAGCTGTCGTATGCTGGCGCTAGTGTCAATGGTGCCTTGGCACATATATTCTTCAAGTTGCAGCGCAAATGGACAGTGCATAGAGAACATGTGCGTATGATTATTACTGCTTTGTCTTCTTTATTATTATCTTTGCCTGCAGCATGCTTGACGGACGGCTTAGACAAACACGAGGCATTAATGACACCCCATTTCCGCATGTGCCACAGCTTCCCCGGTGCCCCCAGCGCGGACCGCAGACCGCACATTGCCGCGGTTTCATGAAAGGGAAAATGCCGTAAACGTATCCACTCACCCGTTTCCAACCATTCTAAGGCTTCGTGTCGTCCGCCTGGCCTGGCATCTCCTCGCTGTGCCCCCTGCCCAAGCATCCTACTCTATACCTCGTGGACCGCATCGCTTCATGGTCTCCGGCTGGTGGCCTCACGCCTGCTCATCATCGATCTGGCATCGCAATCAACTCCGCTTCACCTGCGTGTGGAATCTCAATAGTCTCTATATTAAGGAGGGAGCGACGGGTCATTCATCATAATATTCATCATCTTTATTCTACCCCTCCTTACATCACTATATCTTGGAAATGTCAAGCCCAAGAGAAGGTTATTACGGCAGCAGTGCGGGGACGCGTCGCAGGAGTCCCCATGGACAAGATAGCCAAAGCGGTGGCTTATTTCAGACCGGGCAGGGTGGGCGCCCTGTTCTACCTCCTATTTCTTCAGGCTTTCCAACCTCACGTTCTCCAGGTCCGCTTTTTATTACAGTGTTCATCATTCAATGCATCCAACTTACGCCCTCGTGTGTTTAGTTCCCAGTCAACACCAAGCTTACTATCCCCAGCCCCAACGGGCATCTCCTGGGAGAAGCGACTTCAACGCTGCGTCATTCGGTCATCAATGGCCCAGCACCAGCAACTCGCGTACGTGACTCGTCATAACATTTTTGTTGATGACTGATAGTTGCCGGGTGCATGCAGCCCCCCAACAGCACTCGCCGGCCTTCGCCTATTACGACAATCCCGACACTCGATACACAGGAAACCCGTACCCTTCCACCAGGGCCTCCCCAGGTCTAACCGACCAACACGAACCGCGGAGACTCCCGCCTATATCTATCGGCTCTGCTGGCCGCAGGGACGGTGATTGGGCATCATCGTCCTTTGTGGGAAGCAGCCACATGGCATTCGCTGACGAGATTCACTCTCCTGTGGCGGACTATCCGCCACAGTACGCTGGCTACCAGATGAACCAGCAGGCGCCTTATGCTTACTCACAAATGCCTTCCGAGAATACTCGGAATGTGGCGTATCCCACTTACACCCAATCCCCACAAATGCCGATGGGCCCACCGGCTGAACGCGCTACAACTCGCAGCAACAAGGAAACCCACCCCTACGCTCGTTACTCCGGAACCCCACAAATGCCGTATACTGCCGAGCCAGCTGCTGCACCCACTGAGGAGGTCAAGAAGAAGCGCAAAAGAGCCGATGCTGCTCAGCTGAAGGTCTTGAACGCTACTTACCAACGCACAGCCTTTCCCTCGACTGAAGAGCGGCAATCATTGGCAAACGAACTTGGCATGCCTCCTCGCAGTGTGCAGATATGGTACGCCTGATATTTTTGCTTTACGACCTCAACAGCCTCCCAATTTTATTGTTCCAGGTTCCAAAATAGGAGGCAGTCTGACCGTCAGAGCAGTCGTCAGAACTCCACCACCACCGCGCCATCCGCCTCAGATGGTCACATAGACTCTGCTATGGAAGATAGATCTCGCATCTCTTCTAGCAGAACGTACGCCAGCGTAAGCCCGCCGACAAATCCCATCAGCTCGCCGTACAGCATGTCTCGCTCGTCGCGGGATCCTTATCAACGTGCCCGGAGCCAAGAGGAAGACAAATGGACCTCCCCCAGATATTAGACCAGCCTTATTTTCCGACGTATACCCATATCATCATATTGTGCATCTCTCACCGCCATTGACGATTATTTAGCACAGACTTTCCATTTGCATTTATCTAGCATATTGTGACGTTTGCATGGTCCGGCTTCCATTTCCATTCCTATAATACGCATGGCCATATTGCGGTCCCTCATTATTCATCTTCGATTTCCAGCACTATTAAACTTATCTTCTGCCCAGAATCTACTCTACTATTTGTTTACAGACGTGCTACATATTTACTACTGCACAGTACACCCGAGAGGTCGACATAATACCTATATAATATAGTGACTTCTTCTAAGTATATGATATGGCCATATATTCCTATAATTACTTTAATTTACATGCATAACACTCTACGGCAGCCGAGATTGAAATTGAGATGCTCGTCCCACCATGGAGATCCTACCTCATCGAGATTTGCGCACATGGGGTACTTGAGCGAAATGAGACAAATGAAAAACTCGGATCTGTCGGTCTCAGCGGTCTGATCAAAGTTATATACGAATTACACATTAGAGATATAGGCTCAACTGGATAGACGAAGGTCATGCTGTACCATGAACAGAACATGCCGTGATGGGCATGTCGGTAAATAAAAACGTTGATATGCCGTGCGAGCACATTGAAACAGGGGTAGCGCCGCTTAAGTCCACGTCGTTTCCATATATAGAAACCGCCAGCCAGTCATGCGTCAAAGGAAACTGAGCCCAGTGTGCAATTCTAGGGAGATATAGTCTAAAACGAGTCTAAAGTATCATAAGTCTAAATATCTCCATCCGAGTCCGTGTCTTCGGGTTTCGGACCCCCGTGCGTTAACCATGCGAGTTTGCGGAGACGCCTTCGCTCCTCTTGTGCCTTGAGGAAGTTACGTGTCGGCTTCTTCTTTTTGCGAATAATTTTCGCTCCATTGGCGTCCTCTGCACCGCTTCCGGCGGGTGTCCCATTCGTAGAGCTTGCTGGGCTCTGCAGACGGGATCGGGCCGGTGTGTTGCTAGCACTACCTTTCGGCGACTTGACATCCAGGAAAGCATCCTCAACGGTCGCAGCCTTGCCTTGTTGTGTCAAGATGCCCGCATCGACGTTCCAAATCTCAGGACCTGAAGTGGTGTTAGGGTACTTTCAACATTCTCCGGGAGACTAACTCACATAATGCAGACACGAACTCGCTGTTGTGAGAAATGATGACCTGGAGCGCAGCCTTGGATCAGGAGATTGATGAGATATGATCGAGATGGGCACTGACCACGGCGCCCGCCCACTCTTTGATAGCTACCGCTAGCCCCCCCAAAGCCTCTCGATCCAAGAAATTGCTTGGTTCATCAAGCACACAGATCTAGAGATTGGATAAATAAATAATCCAAGAGGAACAAACCGCTGGCATTACCTGGGGGTTATTCCAAAGGCACGCAGCGATGACTAATTTAATTTTTTGACCTATTGATTGTTGAATAGACGTCAAAGAAACTGGTGAAACTGAACTCACCACCGGACAAACCCGAGATTTCATTGTACTGTGCGATATCTCCGTCAAGACCAATGTCCTCCAAATGTTTGCGCACAAGGTGAGCTGCAGTATCACGAGATCCAGCCCCCTCTCTTGAGGATTCTAAATCATCGAACTGTTGCACGAGCTTCGTGAAGCCCTTGGCGAACAAGTCTTCACGAGCGACCCAGGTATTGTATCTGTGATCCAGCCCGCGCCACTTGACCTCATACTGTAATGACTTTTTCAGCTTTTGACGACCCATGATCATCTACATTGTCTGTGTATTAGCATATAGCCTCGCGTTGAAGTCGAGAGACAAACCTCGAGTTTGCGCTTAGAGCCGTCTTTGCCAACCCATTCCTGATCTAGAAGGGCCTTTTCGTCGGCAGTTAAAACCCGGGTAGCCTTTTCAAGAATCTCGCCTGCATTGCAATCAAAATGGCTTTCTTAGTAGATCAAATGATGCACTTACGATCATGGCCGTCCTGGAATCGCCCTGAGAATTATGTCAGACGGAGGATTAAGGGGCAGTACGATCGACATGAACTCACATTGAATATAGCCAATCGGGGTTTTCTCGAGATGCCGTTCTGGGATCAAGACATGTGAGCCTTGGCCCAGCACATGTAGGGGTAAAGCTCGCCTATATGATGTGTAGCATGTTGAGATACGTAACCCACGCGAAGGGCCGGATGTTTGTAAACGGTTCCTTCCTGGGGGACGGTCTCTCCCTGCAAACAAGGAGTTTAGCGATGAAAACACGCCAAGTTGAAAATGGGCGTACAGTCAATAGCTTGATGAGAGTAGACTTTCCAGCACCATTCGGTCCGATAACACCAACTCGGCTGGAGATAACGCTTTCATGAGCCGAAGTCAACGAGAGCCCGGTTCTGGACGCACCTCGACAAAGAAAGCGCGCAACTGACGTTGTGCAAACTGGGCGTGGGACGCCCTGGGTACGTGAACGTACACCCAGAGAGCTTCAGGATCGCACGCGTATTGCTGCGCACGCCCATGAGGGACCCAGGAGGCGGGAACGCAAACTTCACGGATGTGGCTGCTAGGGTGTAGTACGATTTGGCCTCTGGGTGATTCGCAACGAACGTAGATAGATTTCCAGGGTAGTAGACAAGCTGGAATAGAGTGTTAATGATTGCAGCGCATAATTGGAATGTCGCATTACCTTCTTGGATTCATAGTGGATAATATCGGTGCTGACATTGTCAAGGAATCTGCGAGGAGCATCAGAGAGGCAAGTCAGCATATTCATAAAGATAGCGCACCCGGAGTCGTGACTGATGATCAAGCAGGTGACGTTGGTGTGGGCAATCAGATAGCTCTCCAACCACTTGACGGAGTTGCGGTCCAACTGTATGGTAATATTAGAGAAGTCTGAATATCCATGTCTAGCGGCAGGCTTACGTGATTTGTAGGCTGCGATGGAAAGGCATGGTCAGCATGGTATACATCATAGCATATAGGCACTCACTTCGTCCAGCAAAAGCAGATCAGCATTGTAGAGCATCGCACGGGCGAGTTCCAGCTTCATCTTCCAACCCCCTGACAAGCCACCGACTATCTCAGCCTGGCGCGCATCATCGAACCCGACTTCTAGCAACTGTGCACGGATCTTCTCCCGGGGTACGTCGGCGAGAGCCTTGTCTGATATTTAGAAGTGAGTAGAGCCGTAAAGAGCGCTAGGATTGCTGAGAACTTACCAGCTGCGACGAAATCGATGATAGACAGAGACCCATCCTCGCCTTGCAACGAGTGCTCCACCATCACGCACCGCAGCTGACTCTGCGGAGGGAAGTTCTCAACTTTGCCATCCCGCAGTTGGCGCATGAGTGTCGACTTCCCGGATCCGTTCGTACCGAGGATACCATAGCGGCGCCCACGGAATAGACGCAGCTTCGTGTGGGACAGCAGTAGGAGCGCACCGTATGCGAGGGAGAAGAGGGTGTCGCAAAGCAGCTCCCCTTCTTCGCCATTATCGGTGACTGCGACAGCATGCTTGGCCTGGTCGATAGCGAGGAAATGAGAGCGGATGGTCTCGGCGAACTTCAGGCCACCTTCCTCGCCCAGCCAAGGCCTGGTGTAAACAGCAACGGACCGATTCCATCTTTTCGCGTTGTCGAAGTCGCGGGCGTGAACGGCGTCGGCCACGAGAGACGCTTGGAAGTTCAGAGACTCGATGAGCAACGGGTGGCTCGGGGAGAAGGGTCCGTTGGGTGAAGATGCCGACGCGGTTACAAGCTCTTTGGGGAGATGGCTGGCGAGGGCAGAGAATGCCTCAGCAGTTTCAGCCTCGACGTCACGGTGTTGCGGTGGGGGGCCCGAGGCTGAGGCGCCTGACTTCTGAAGAGTATTCAAGGCAGATTCTGCAAAGGCGCGAACCTAAGGGCCATCAGATACTACTCCCGCAGCAAGCAGAAGACACTCACCTCTGGGAACGCTGCGCCTGTAGCAATCTTAGTCACTCCATCCACGAGAGGGCTGAGGTATGTCGCAGCAACAGTTGGGTTGCGAACGAGCTTGACAAGGTTGTCGATGACAACCACCGTGCGACGCTGCACTTCCATACTCCTGTCGTTGAGCGCACGCATGAGAAGCGGAACGAGCACAGCCAATGCAGGCGATGTGACCTCCGCGACGAAGGTAGTTGAGGAGAGAGCCTTGATGCAGGCGGGCACGGAATCCGGGTTAGCCATACACTTCACGAGCATAGGGATGTGAGGGGTGAGATCAGCATTGGCGAGAGTTGTGCATAAGGATGTTGCGCTCTTGATAGCCGCTGTCGAGACCTAATGATTACAACCGGTAAGAAGAGTGCCGTTTTGCCATAAAATATGATACACACCTCTTTTTTGGTGTCATGCATAGAACCTTCTACTTTGGGGAGAACATCTCCCAGCTCAGCGGCGACCTGATCCCTGGCAGGTGCAACAAAGCTCTTCAGCGCCTCCAAAACTCCGACTTTTGTTTGCCATTTGCCCTTTTCTAGGATTGTCTCAAGGACATCGAAGACCACGCGCACAGATTCTGGTGGAAAGAGCTTCAGGATGGCCTTGACAGCGGCAGTGGCCGCCGCACGGACGACATCGCCTTTATCGGCATAGAGCTCAAAGAGAACCTCGAGGGACGGGAGGAGTAGAGGAGCGATCGGTGCTCCGATGGTAGTGGCAAGGGATTGAAACGCAATGGCTGCCGACTCGCGCTCGTAGCCGGACTTCTTGTTCGCAGAGAATGCGTGTAAAGAGATTAGGACGTTATGGTCACTGGATGTCCGAAACGCATAAACAGCGGCGCGCGGAAAAGCCACGCAAAATTACGGACTGTAAGGATTCGAGACCTGTTTTGGACACTTCTCTCGCAAGTCTATCGGCGGCGGCCTTCGCATCTGCTGGCAGTGAGCAAGTGGTCGAAGTGTCAGTGATCTGGCAGACATACCTGGACCGGTAGGGGCTGTGCGCAGCGCTTCTAAGAAGGGCGTAAATGGTGTTTCTGATTGAGCAGGCATAGCGACAGGAGACATCTGTTCTTTGATTATTGGCGTGAATAGGGAAGACCACTCGATGAGATTAAGAGAGAATCGGCGGGATTCCTCGGGCGTAACAGCAGATCGGAGAGACGGTTAAACAGGCTGCTAGTTTATCTGGCGCGTATATTCGTTCGATAGCGCTCAGGTTTTGAGTACTGCGCGAGGGCAGGTTGGGGGTAAGAGGCAGAGGGCCAGATGGCTGCAGCAATAGGAATTTTTCTATTCGACCATTTTCGTTCATAGGGGTATCGCACGTTGCTGCACTCGGCGACTATGGTCGGACCGCTGCTTTATTGGCGCCTGGCGGGATCTACCGCCTCTCACACCGACGCGACGATGATGGCCTCGGTTGTCAACAACTATGCCTCTACTCTGGCTGGCTACCAGCTGCTACCAGCCAGCGAGCTGGATAACGGCAAACAAATCCCAATCAATGACCAGATTATGATTCCCGCGGATTAACACGATCACCGACGGCATGTTTCGTTATCTGCAACCCTGGGGTGTGTGCCATTCGTTTTTCATTCTGTCCAGACTAAGGCACGTCTGTCATGAATTAGCATTCATTCCAACCGTATACTTAGTGGTGCTTGTGGCCCGCTCGATCAACGTTGATCAACGTCGACGCAATGTGCGCTGGTGATAGAATGTAACATGTGGTTTTCGCAGCGGCGCCTGTTGACTCCCGGTAACCACCATGCTCGCACTTCGAAACCGACGTCTGTCCGCGGATTTACCATGCAATGGTTGTCACCCATCATGTTAGACGCAAAAACTGCGTGGTGGGCCAGGGGGAACCGAAGGCCACTGATGGATTCAAATACATCATGCAGTCAGCGGTTCCTTGATTCTTCTTCCCCTTCAACGACAGCCTCTCTTTTCCTGCTGAATCTGGGTGTAGAATGGTGGTCGCGAGAGCTCAGGTCAGTCTTATCTTTTCACAGAGCGATACACTTACCAACGACATCTCGGCAAAAGCTTGCCAAACGAGGCGGCCCATCCTCCAACCTAATCATTATCCTTGCAGTACTTGGGAGCATTGTCTTGCTGAATGCTGTCATCCTCACTGCCTGGTGCGTTATGAGACGGCACCGATCCAAGGCAAGCAAGAATGCTGGGCGCGCCCTGCCTCACACAACTAGCTCTCTGGAACTCGAGAAACGAGCTCCTGCACGGCCGCGGCGGCCGAAGTCCGCGGAGTCCGCTACCGGCCAGCCTCCCACATATATGCAGATGATGATGTCTCTGCAAAACACTGGCTCTCCCAACCCACCTATTCCTTCATCTTCGACTTACACGGCATCGCCCAAGCGGCGATCAAGCGTGCGCAAGCCGCCCTCTGTGTACTTGGCGGAGGAGGAAGGGGAGGACGAGAAGACAGAGAGTCAAGTGTCTCAAATATCGGTGCCTAACTTCCTCGTCCCCGACCCGGACGAGCATGTGGAAATGCGCCGAATCAGCCGTGGAATATCCCCCAATCGACGACCTATATCCATGGACTCCGTCAGCGTATACTCATCTGCATCAGTGCCTTTGGATGCGCTCGAACGCAACTTTCAGCCTTTGGCTCTCGATACCCCGCCCGTATCCGCACCGGCATGGGGGTCATCCAGCATGGGTGCACAACAAAACCAGGCGATCTTCATGTCCCGCCAGGTCACTACTATCCGCGAGGAGCTTGCACCAGAGACATATACGAAGGCGCAGCCGATCTGGAAAGTGCCCCCGCCGTCGCAGCTGCTTTGGAAAGCGCAGCCCGCCCCCAACTTCTCCCGTCCTCATGTAGCATCAGATGCACCGGACATAACCCCTCCTGTTCCGCCGCTACCAGAGAACCTGCGCGACATCCCAATCACACGGCCACCACCCGCTGCATTACGTGTTATACCCGATTTCTCACCTTCTCCCATAAGACATAGTGTTCAGGAATGGTCAGAGACGAGTGCAAGCCTCGACGCACCAGCCCTCCCGCCTGGCTTGTCATTCGACCCTCCATCGATAGAAATCACGTCTCCAGAAGGGAAGGGGAAGAGAAGAGCGTCTGATGCATCATCATCCTCGTCACCGATTGGGACAGTGGGCCCTCCACCCGGTCTCCCTCCCAGGTCGCCATTGCGGCCTTCTGTGGAGAACCTTCGACCTTCTGTTTCTTGATATCCTCAGTGCATCGCAAACCGTTTTTCGCAATGATGATATGCTGTGTATTTTGATCTGTACTACCATTGTTACTACTACTGTCCGTTGTCCGTGTGTGCAAATGTCGAGGGTCATATGATTAGTTTTGCTATCTTTATCAAGATTTTCTACTGCATGCCGTTCTTCATATTTTCGAACTTACTCCCCCGGTATTGCAAGTTATTGGGGCTGTAATCCAGACCACCCATTGCGTCTTTCACGACGCGCACCAGGCTGTCGCCTGGCTGCGGTGCTTTCCCCTCGCCGCCCTCCATATCTTTCCGTTCACTGCCCTTGTCGCCGCTCTGGTTTGAACAAGTAAGTGAAAGTTCATCCAAGAAACGATAAAGACGAACCAGCTCCCAGAACATGCTGCCGCCCAGCCCCTCCTGCTGGATCCACTGCCCCTTCCACCTTGCGACCTCCTCGCTGTCAAACGACACCATCTCCTTCTTCTGGAAATCGTAGCTCCAGCTCGCGAGCGCCCTTTCGTCGCGGTGCATGTACGAGTTCGGCAGCGGCAGCGCGCGGTAGTCGTACACGCCCTGCTCCCAGCTGCCCGGGCCGACGCCCTGGAACGGTGTGCCGGGTCCCTGGGTGTTCATGAAACTTCGGCCGTAGAGCGGGATGCCCATGATGATTTTATGGCGCGGGAGGCCTTGGGAGATGTACCAGTTGATGGACTGTGAGGCGCTAATGGGGCCGCCGTGCACGTTCGCCTGGTGTTGAGCAACCTGGTCCCAGGAGCCAGCTGGAGGTTTCAGATGAGTAAAAATTCGGGTGCACCATGGAGCACATACAAAAGTCATAGGCCATCATGTTCCAGAAGTCAAGGTATTGGTCCATCTCGCGGACATGCAGTTTTTGGTAATTATCGGGGCCACAAGGGGCAGCAATCTGCCAAGGAGCTCGTCAGGACTGATAACTATGAAATGAATGGCGAGCTGACTGTTAGAGGGTACTTGTAGTTGACCCCATGCTGCCTCGCGTGCGCATCCAGGCCCTGCCTCAATTCTCTGAGAAGATCGACGTAGCCCCGAGCCTGGGCATCGTTCGAAGGATATTCATAGTCGATGTCAAGACCGTCATATCCATAGTCCTCGAGTATCTGGATAGCAGATTGCACAAACTTCGCACGTAGAGCAGGGTTGACCACGACTGGATGGAAGGACGGCGAGTATGTCCAGCCGCCGATAGAAAGCAGCACTTTGAGGTGCCGATTCTGCTGCTTGAGCTTATAGATCGCTTTCATGTTGCCGTAGAGGTTTGGCCCTCCTGGGTCATTCCAACTGTCGCCTACAGTGCGATGAGTACCCAGTGTGCTCGATATGCGGAATGCGCGTCCTCGTACCATCATAGTGGATATCTTGGTCGGCCCAGAGATCTGACATGACGACTTCCCCGGAGTCTGGTTTGACATTGGCAAATGCATATAGAATATGGCTATGTCAAATTCTCAGTATACGCGCATGCCAAATGCCTGGCAGGCGACGCACGTTAAATCCTGTGTGGGGATGAGGGAAGGCGGGAATTTGCGTCCATAGATTCCCCTGTATTTCGTTCAGATATCTAAGAATGGCGGTCTGTTATTCTAACATACCAGTTCACAAAACTTAACAGAACTGCAAGTCAGCTTGACAACCATGACGCAAGGACGATAAACTCACTAGCCAACGCTGTACTTTCCCGGCATGGTGATATTGCTGACTGGCGAGACCGGCACGGTCTGTGCAGGGGTAGGCTCTTCGTACTCTGGAGAAGTCTTATCTGAGATATCGGCGTCCGGAGCAGTGGACAAAGCTGATCGATCGTCCCAGTGCTGGGTTGTCTTCCAGTAAAGCGCAGCTAATGAGATGAGCCCTGTAGCTGCTAGAGCGATGTAGAAAAATTTGCGAGTCAGAAACTGTCTTTTTGCTTTTGGCCTTGGATCAGAGGACTCGTCAGAGGGGAGCGGTTGATACTGCGCAGATGCCATTAGAGGCAGCTGACACTGACAGAGCTGGCACTGCTGTCGGGCGCGTGACGACATATTATTTCTAAATCGGTGGCTATATGTTTTAATTCGTCCCACATTCCTTTGCTTCAGATTCTATGTTTATTCTACATTCTTCTTCCCCTCTGGATTACTGATGGGTCTTGGGGTCTAGGGCGCACAGGATATCTTAGCTGACCATCTATGCAAACCAAATCGTATCCTATCCTCGAATCACCGTGAAGGGGCTTATTTGCGATTGATTTAGCACTTCTAGAACCTGAAGGCCTGAAGGTTTGAGCCCACAACCCGATGTGCCTCCCCTGCGCTGCACACGTTTTACTGCGAAGGCCGTCCAGTCTTACCCCGAGCAATCAAATCTGCAGCGTAACACGTAAAATGTACTCGAAAAGTCTACAACACCTGCATCGGTGTCGTTGCTTGCCAACAGTGAAACTTCCGTGATACGTTCAGCTACCTCCTGCTCGCGAGCATGAACCTGACAGGCAAGGCATATACTCACTAAGAGGGGATTGGTTAACCGGTTGAATCTCTGCCACAAAGGATCTGCATCGCCAATCTTGGCATGGCGCGTGCCGTTTTGTGTAACCGCCTGCGCCCTGAATATGGGTATACACGCATACCAAGCATACCGCCGCCTGCGGACCTCACCCTAACTCTGTTACTGTATACTCTAAACCTCAGATCACTCGCGTTGACAGCTGCCATCAATGGCAAACCAGAATGATCCTTGCACACTCGGGCCTCATCTACAAACCATGCCACACTTGGTGCTGCAGCCTCCCGCTTGAGCTATTGGCGCACGCCGCGAGAAACGATTCTGCAGCCCTCGACATCAATATCACGATCCACATCATATCGCTAGCTTATCCCACGAATAGACGGCCCTCTGGAAGCAATCCTCTCACTTCCGACTCCCAGGCTGCATACGAGCCCAATACGTGAGATCTATCATCCAAATAATCACCGCTCAACTATTCATTGCATGCGCTTAGTTGGCTCAAGGAATGTAACTGGTCTGCATCCTCGATGGCACAGAATCCCTTCACGTCCTCACGACTACGTGAGTGCTGCCAGAGGCCTTCGGAAAGATTTCAGAGCAATTATCCCCTTACTGACTCACTTCTGAGAGAGAAAGAGGCAGCCTAGAACTACCTTCACATGTCTTGTTCACTCTTCACTGGCAAATTCCAGTTGGAGTACTTGTTCTAGGCTCTGGATTCCCTCGGCTGGGCTACTATCCGGTAAATCGCCGCCCTCCTCGGGCAATTGGAAGTATGGTAAGATGGACCGAAACTGAGTTCCGAGACTTTAGACGCGACATCACCTATGGACCTTGCCGCTGGTGTGCATGGCCAACACAGCCGTCAGCGGTAACCCTCGAAGGGTTACGCTTTGATCATATAAGCGCCGGCAAACCCTCGAGAATTTGATTACTAGGCTGCGGTAGGAGCAATGTGACCTTCTTTGGAGCCTCGAGCCTGAAACGCCTCACGGCCTCACGGGCCCGGCGAGAATAGTGGCATCCCTTACCCCGGCTTGCTTACACTAAATGTATCCTGCTCCTGGGTCCGGTATTTACATGTGTCAGACATGCCCCTAATCAATGAAGAGATAGATATCAGATAATAGCTATTGCGCCCTTGTGTATCCAAGTTTTACTGTACTTGACTCGGAGCTACTGCCGGGCCGCAGCCCTGCTGCTGGAAGATTTACTTAACACCGCAAATTCCTTTGTTCAAAAAAATTAATCTTCTTGAAATTACAAAAGAAGAGAAGGAGAGGAAGGGAAGAAAGCGATTGCCAGGTTCTAAAATGGCGCATATCTAGAGTCACTTGGGGCGGACAATAAAACCGATAACCGCAGATGCAACGGTGGCTGTGAAGGCGCATGCATCGCGAACTTGAACTTTGTAAGAAAGAGGAAATTTCTGGCTACGACGCTCTAATAACGCTAAGCCCCGCAGAGCTGCAGAGAGGTTGTTAGATGCAAAGACTCGGCAGGTTTATTGGAAATGCCGCCCGAATTTGATTGTCACAAGCAGCCAGAAACGACATCGCAGCTGGGATCGAACGAATCGTTAAAAAAGGGCCCACAGAGCTGCTCCCTCCCTCCCTTGACCCGATGTGTCGATAGCGTGCCAACCTATTGCACCCCTCGATATAATTTCTGGAACCACAAAAGTTTGACCAAGGGACAACACACTCCTATTTCAGCATTTCAACAACTTTCTCCGGTTCCATCCGCTCAACAGCCCGAGCTGGGGCTGGCATAGAGAAAGATCAGGACAGGAGGACCATTTTCGGTGCTTCACGGAGCAGTATACTGCAGGTACTGATTGGAGAATGCAAAGAGCTTTTCCATAGATCTCGAGCAACAAACACTGATCGTGAACGATAAGAAGTGCTATCATTTGAAAGTTGGGACGCGCAAGATAGCGATGGGCCGGGTGTTATGGGCATCACCAGCTCCCGAGTACAGCAGCTTGACCGCCATGGCTATGCCCTCTACGCGAATTATCCTTGTAAACCGGGCTCGCAAAGAAAAGGCAGGATTATTGAGAGAAGTGGAGCGATGTGGGCATTGTCACGGCGGAGATGCCTCAATGAATGCTAGACTGGCTCGGCAGTAGATGATTACTCGCTTCAAGTCCGCCATTTAACCCGACGAATTGAGTCGAACTCCGATGTGATACGAGGTTATCGAAGGGGGAAGGAGATGTGCGTGAGTAGGAAGATACAGTTCCAGAGCGTCTTTGTAATGGCTGATTGCCTGCAAGTCATTTGGCCCCAGCGTTAAAAGCAAGTGTCTAATGAAACCCCGAGGCTATTGGAAGATATGGAGCGACCAGATTGTCCTTTGTCCCTGAGAACGCGGCATGACAGTTTCAACAAGGTCCAACCCTTTTGCCAATCAGAACCTTGAATTGAGCGTACAATCAAACTCTGGCATCAAAGAGAGCTTTGGACCAAAGGTAGTGCTCCAGGGTGCACATTTCGAGCAACTTTTTGAAGTAACCAACTGTTTCGCGGAGTTCATCTCTTGGACTATCCGTCCGATGGCGACAGGGGCATGCAATTTTTTTTACTCCATCTCGATTGTTCCCGCATCCTGGAGTTCAAAATCCTCGGCACTAAAGCCCAGCGATCCAGTGCCCTCGCCAATGTAAAATGCGTGCGTTGTTTGGAACTTGAAGGGGGCACATGTATCTTTTTTTTTGCTAGTTCATAGTGAAATTGAGTTATGGTTGCCTTCATATTAATACAATAAAGCGTACCCCCCGGAGACCAGAGTGCGACGATATCCTCGATGTTGGTTTAGAGTCTGTGCAAAGCATGAGCCGAATATTAACGAGAACACATACCACGAAGCCTGGAACAGCGGATCGGATGGAGACGACGATATCGGCGCGAAAGTTCCCAGTACTTTGTGCCAGAATGCACTAGACACATCTTCGAGTATCAGGACATATTGATGTTGTTGTTTCATAAAAGTAGTTAGGAAGCTATGACGGTCCATACCGGACAAAAATCACATCAGTTCTGGGTCATCATCATTGTCTTTGCAAGACACAAAATCATGGATGATCAGGGTTGATCACGTGTGATCATTCATGATCGACATCA